>VXBC01002115.1:621720-639842 GCA_013399945.1 Ploceus nigricollis | reverse complement strand
TCTCTCTCTCTCCCTCTCTCTCTCTCTCTCTGTATACATATATATATATATATATATGTGTGTTTATATACCTGGCATCCATGCCTAGGAGCCCTCCTGATCACAACCAGTTTACTAGCACAGATAAAAGCATGTAGATATCCAAGGAGGAGAAGGAAATTGGATGGTTTGTTTTCATAAAACCTTGTGGGGATCTTTTTCTAGGATTTTTTTGTCTAGGACGGATACACCATCTTTTTTTCTAGGATTCATCCAAAGAGGACTTTGTGTGCTTTTTCCTATCTGTAATGTACTCTTGAATATGGAGGTCTTTTTATTTTTATTTTTTTTTATTTTTTTCCTCTTCACTTTTTACATATTTGGTGGCTTTTTCAAACATATCCCAACCAGAACAAGGGGTTGCATGAATCTTGTCAAACAAGGAATTAGCCTGAGAAAGCAGATGTCACTCTGATTCCATAAGAGTGGTGGAAGTATTCTTCTCAAAACAGAAAGGCTCAGTTTTGAGGCATATCAATAATTTTTTTGCACTTTTTCTTTATTCCAGAACACACAGCACAAATTCCAAGTCCCAGAAAACAAATTTAAAAGCCACCTTTTGCTGTGATTACAGGGAAACATCAAAGACAACTGTGTATAGGTACCCAGAGAAACAAAACAGAGTGTTTTGAGGAAAGATCTCAATCAGGCATTCCTAAAGGAAAAAAAATCACTGATCCATACAGTCTCTGTTACTTCTTATCCCAGATCAAATGGCCCACCAGAATTCTTTGTACAGATACTCAGAAACACTTTACAGACAAAATGATTCTGAGCGCAGCAGAACTGCCTTACAGAATTTTCTATTTTCGTACAGATCTGTACTACATTCTGCCTCTCAGAAAACTCCAGCAGAGTTCTTTTTGTAACATCAGCTATCTATCAGATTTGATCTGCTTAGAACAGATTTAGAAATAAGTGTAAGGGAAACAGTGAAAGGTTTAAAAGCATTCCCTGGGAAATAAACTCTACAGGGCAGCAGCATGAAATTACAGGGGAGGAAGGAAATGGGAGAGAAACACATTTTTAGGAAGGTGTTGCCTCTATGACATGCATGGCTGAGGTGTGGAAGGGGACAATAAAGGCTCAC
The DNA here is from genome assembly GCA_013399945.1 of Ploceus nigricollis. Classification (NCBI taxonomy): domain Eukaryota; kingdom Metazoa; phylum Chordata; class Aves; order Passeriformes; family Ploceidae; genus Ploceus; species Ploceus nigricollis. The sequence continues at coordinate 638,713 of VXBC01002115.1, read as the reverse complement.
ACTGGCCAGTCTTTACCCAAGAAAGGCTCAAATAATTTAAGCACTCAATTTGTGTGAGTATTGTAAAGATGAAAGGGTGTATGGTACAGAAGGGGTAGAAGTGGCAGGGAAGAGACAAAAGAGTGGGGCATGGTGGGGAACCTGGATCTGTAGTGGTGAGAGGAACCCAGCTGGTGAAAGCAAAAACCCTTGTTAGGAACTAATGAACCTCTCTGCACTTAGGAATTACAGGATATTAAGGTAAATGTAACTAGTTCTGTGAAGATCTGCTAGAGAAGAGAACATAAACCTGGACCACCTGTGTTGACAATTTCTCTCACCATGGGAAACTTATTCCCACTAAGTGTTAAAACATATCTAGTACCAAATCCACCTCTGAAATAGGAATTTAGAAGTTCCCAGTAAACATATTTCTTACTTCTGTTACCCACCCTTCACATCTCATAAAGATAAATAAGTGACTTGAAACTAGGTGCCAGGGATTGGAAATGAGTCCTATGTTCCTCTCTGCTTTTATGTGTAATGAAAGACAACTCCATGTTTCAATAAAATTAAGTCTGGAGTCCAGCCAAAAACTTTTTCTGTGCTGTAATTTCATTTAATTTAAGAGAGAGGTGCTCCTAGTTATAGCTTTCCAGCTCTGGCCAGGAACACAAGGAAGGAAACATATCATTGACTGACACTTAGAAGTGATAGATGTCACTAGGACACCTGCTTGAGCAGGAAGATTGGACCAGATGACCCACTGTTGTCCCTTCCAACCTGACCCATTCTGTGGTTCAGTGACTTGGGGTGAGCAGCAATGGCAATCTGTTAATACACTCTCCTTGTAATTCAGCAGAAGTTCTCGTGTTTTCACATTTTAAAAATTGGCATGTCTAATTTACGAGCAATGAGGAATTACAGAAGAAAATGTCAGTGAGCAAAAGGTGATATTTGGCATTTATGATGAGAATTTGAAAAAGGGAATTTACCTGGAATTCTGAATGAACAGATTTGCTTTAAAGTGTTTGTCACTCCCCTAGCTCTTGCTGGGAGATGCAGCCCTCTTACTTGGCTCTACATTTCAAATATATAAGCAAATAGAGAAGCAATTGGGGCCCATATGTCTGGAGATCAGTTGCTGTCCAAAACAACCACTTTCTCCCCGTTCTCTAACACTTCCCAAGTAAAGCTGAAAAGCCTATTTCAAGTCACCTCGCACCAGCTGTTAACAGAAATTTCCTGCTTTTCTATAGTATTTCTGTTGGAAACAATTGCCAAAGTGTCCAGACTGTTGAATCACAGGGAAGTTGAGATTTAACCTTGGCAGGAGGCCATGTGATTGACATTTCCATTGCCAGAGTTTGTCCAAGTCATTTTGAGACCCAACTAGATTTCATTTTGCCCTATCTGTGAGTTATCATTCTTACAAGAATCATCTTGTTCTGGCAGGGTCTTGATTTAAGGCTTTAAAATTCAGCCAGGCTCAAACTGATTTTGCAAGGTCACAAACACTGCAGGTTCTCTCCATAATATGGAATTAGAAGATTGAGTGTCAGTCCTTTCAAGGTCCTAGCAACAGTTAGATGTGCCTCACAGTCTCATTCTCAATTAGGGCAATTTTTAAGGCTGTCAGCAGCTCACAATTTTATCCCATGGTTTTCACCTCCATATTTTTTCCAGGTACATAATCCTGAAAAAATCCCATATTTAAGGTAGCTGGACTGCCTTCCTTTGTGTTTTATTTAGATAAGTACATCCTCCATATTTTCATTCAATCAAATAAAATTTCCCCTTTCCAAAAAATATCTGCTGCTATAATTGCCCTTCTCACCCATGGGAGCACATAAGATGGAATGCTTTCTTGCACCACACTTGCTTATGAAGGATCAGCTATGCAAAATTGTTACCATGTTGATTTTAATTGCCAATTGTTTTATTAATTGACAATAATTAGTAATTGTCAAATATATTGCTGCTTTTTACACCAAGCCTTTCCCTAGGGAAACAAAATAAGCACTGAACTGTTGGTGAGTAATTGTAGGATATGACTGTAATGGGTTTACCATGAAAACACTGTGAGTTAACTTGTAGATATTTCTATTCAATGGCAAATGATCAGCCCCTTTGGCTAATAATTTTAAAATCAATTTCTTTGAAAGATGGTCGCTCACACTAGATCCTAGGCATCATACATGTGTGCACTGACTCTGAAATGCAGAAGTCCCACTGTGAGTGCAGCTCAGAACTGATGCAGACTGCATGAATATGAGCCCTGCATGTGATTAGGGGGTCCTGGAGTGAACTTCTTGTAGGTTGGTCTGTGTTGGAGCAGTTCCATGGAGCAGGTACCTCACAATCAGGCTAATCAGTCCTGGACATGTGAAACACTGCTAGTGTGTCTTGCTAGGCGAACACATTTTCTGTGTTAGAAAACTGAGACAAAAATCAGCGACCCTTTTTTTTAATAGATTTTTTTTTTGTTATGGCTTTTTTTAAATTTCAAGCCTTGGATAACAGACTTTAGTTGGACATTTCATGCTGACAGACAGCACTGTATACATGAGATGTGTTATGTGAGGTAATGCCTTTTACAGGGATGGGGAAAAGCCCAATCCTATCAGATCTTGACTTTTGAGGTTAACAGTTATTTTTAAATCCCTTTGTTTAAATTTACCATTGCTAATTTTTACCGCTTGATCTCTGCCCTTTTAGTTGTCCTGCTAATTGCTACTTCCAAGATGCTCATTAAGACCAAAAGAGGAAAAAAAGTGCAAGGAAATGATTTATTAACATTGCTTCAGAACCTTGAAAGAACAAGGCAAATCTATATCATCTAAAGTACTAAAAAGATGCTTTTTAACCAAAGCAGTCAACAAGCTACATAAAGTTTTATTTTGATAATGACCATGAAACAGCACAATAATTACTACTACCTACTATTTTCATTGCAGTAAAAGCAACAAAAGAAAGTTACAAATCCTTCCCCACAGAGCTTTGGTCCCAGTCCAAACATGCTCTTAAATAAATATACAACTTCAGGTAAACCTACAGAATTCAAAATGCAACTCACACGCTTCATGTTAAACAATGTATTTAACGACTTTCCTCAGGAGTTTAAAACCTTAAGCATCTCCTTTTGAGCTAAGCAATGCTCAGCTATGAGATGCTTTATCTAATGAAGAATAAAAAAGGGAGCTTCATTTATATTTTTCCTTCAGTCTTTTCCAGTAAGAGTAATTTCCATTTAGGTAAAAAATTGCTTCTTCCAAAAAAATACCCCACAAACATACATGTCAGGGACATCTACTGGATCATAAATATAACTATCCACAAAACAGCCAGGCATAGTCCTGTTATTTATTATACACCATAAAGAACATCTTCTTCCCATCACTTTGAATTATACTTGGTGTCATGCTCTGTACCTTCAGCAGGGCACTACTCTTTGCTAGAAAAAGTCACTGAAACCAAATATGGTGAGCAAACTGAAGCCTGGCCAGGATCTTGTGTTCCAAACAATAGCATTTCAATTCCAGTATCTCGACGGAGATGCCTCTATAGCTCGCTTATCTCTCCTAGTGCCATTACGCGCAGTCAGAAATTCAAGGACTGTTAGATAATAAAACTCCTTTTTTTGCCTCTTTTGCCTTCAGTTTCCTATAGCTGTTATTATTTGTCATCCATTTCCTCTCACACACAAGTGAGCACTTTAGCCTTCTTGGGGCAGCTTCAGAAACTGAGGGCAAAAGGGGGATGTCAAGGCCATATTCACCATTTTTTTGTTTTCTGAAGACAAAAATGTTGATAATTAAAACTAGTATTTTTGGTGTTCTAACTCAATTAGTTAGATGATGTTTTCACCTGTTTGGACCAACAATCTGATATCTTATGATCCTATTGCTAACTATTCCTTAAAATTTGCTTTGTTTATGGATTTGCTACCAGTAGTAAACCTTCCTAGAATACCCAGCATTGGAACTGGCCAGTGCTCATCAGTCAAGGAAGAAGAGTTAGTCCATACTAAGTAACTCCATACTAAGTAAGTCAATACTAACATCCAGAGATGTTAACTGGGTGGGGTTCAAGCTGCATGGGAAAAACGCTACCTCAGCCCAAACCAGCACATTATCCACCCCCTTATTCCATACCACTTACATCACACCCAGGTCTCACACTTTTCAATACAATCCCATTGATCACCTCCCCACTTCTGATCCTCTCATATCACACATGCCATTCCCTTAGTCTATGGACCACACCTGCAAAGTGTCCATAGGATATCCATAGGGTTCATTTAGTCCAAGACTTTGAGCTCTCTTTGTTCTGGGAGAAACAGAACCAAGGGAGCCCAAAGTCATGGACTAAATGAACCCTATGGATATAAGCTTCACTCAGGACCACCACAGGAGAGGTGTGTGTTACGTGGAGTTACTGGGCACCAAAACCAGCCCAGGGTGGGTCACTGCTGCACTTGCACTGCTTTAGGCTTGTTCTCCATTGGTTCAGGTGGTTCCTACTACAGCAACTCCTGCAATGTTCAGCTCATGATTTGAGTTATAAAAATTCAAAGGCTGATTCATTACAATCTCCACACCTGGTCCTTTTGGGCCAAGTGTTATATATTGCAATGAACTCTTTCCCTTTTTCCCAGCCTGGCTGCAACAAGGGGTTCCTGCTGCAGTAATTGCAGTCTCCAGTGTTAGTCCCCATGGGCTGCAGGGGGACAGCCTGCTTCACCTCATGCATCTGGAAGCTCCACCTCCTCAAATGAGAACATGCTCAGTCTTCAAAGGAAAAGATAAGAATATCTTTGCTTTCTTCACCAAGATAATTATTGCATGAAATTAATCGCTGTCAAGGTGAAAATGGTACACATTGAAAAAAAAAATTATGCCAATTCTTTCTATACTGAATGCAGACAAGACTACACAGTAAAAATAGAGAGGGGGAAATGACAATTGAATTAAGCCATATCAAAGTCTCATAAATTTATGTTACTTGTTCTCTAAAGAAATTAAGTACCACAGCATGCTCCATCACTGACCCTACACATTTTTGCTAATATTTTTCCATAATTGATGTCGCAGACCTATCTCAGACTAATGACATTATGTTTGCAAGTTTCTAGTGCTGTGCTCTCATCAAGGAACTTGGAAAGTAATTTCCAAAAGACTTCATCAGTTTCTGTCTTAATTTTCCTGAACTCTCATAACTGTGAATTATTTGCATTCTAGCAATTCTCTTTCCTCAAGACACTAGGAATTTTCCTTTATGATCAGGCTTACATTATGAAGGCTATAATCCTGAACCATTTGAGAACACAAACTTTTTGTCAAATTCAAGAAGATGAGTTGCCTTTTTGATACTGCTGGAAAAATTAATAGGAAAAAAATACAATTTTAAATGATACATGTGCTTTAATTGTAATTTAAAAATTACAATTTTAAGTGATACATGTGTTGTATGAATTTTTTCTCTTGGACTGTACCAGTCAGCCGGAGGGAGGGAGGGAGGAAGGAAGGAAGGAAGGAAGGAAGGAAGGAAGGAAGGAAGGAAGGAAGGAAGGAGCCCTGCTTGCAGCCCAGGCATACAGCTTGGGCTCTGTATGACACCAGCATGCACCTTGGCTCTCTCCTAGTGAGTGTGACCAGGTTGTCACATCCTCAGACACCCCAAACTATTCCACATGTCCCTGGCTCCTGCAGGAACCCAAGATCCCCTCCCTGCAAACCAATGGCTGGCACCACTGTGGCTGTGAAAGCTGTCTGCCAGTGTGGAAAGATTCATAAGAAATGGAGAATTATTCATTCAATGCAATGTTAAGTGTTCATAATTGCTGTAATTAGGAAATGTAGTCCTGACTCTGAGCAGCTTGCCATCTCCTGTCTCTTCTCAAAACCTGCTATTTTTTTTTCAGTTCTCCAGTCTCTGTTTTAAGTAGATCACTTTCTCATTTTCTTTTCCATTCACTGTAAATACAACAGCAGAATTCTTTGCTGGTTGAAATACCCTTTACAATTTGATGTTCAGTGCTGCTAATTATGTTCTTGACTTACTTATGCTTGTTTTTAGAGATTTCCCAATCCACGTCTCACTACTTTTTGTATATATTTTTAAAGAAGCCTTCTGTTTATAATTATTTTTACATTCCCACTTAAATAAACTTGCATCTGTTGCCTTTTTTCCCTCTAGACTGATCCAGGATGGATTTTAATTGCATCACCAACTGTTTCTAAAATACTTCCTAGAGTCTCCACTAGACTCCCTCTGCAAAATACAATCTTGACCAACAAAATAATAACCAAAACCTGTTGGGGCATTTCCTGCTTTCTCAAAGTCAACTTTCTTCTGGTCCAGAATGTTCACTTGGCTTCCACCAGCTCCCAAGAATAATTTGAACTAATGATACTGTAATGTCTGGGTGTTTCCTTGCTTCAGTCCTATTAATCATACTTGGTATCTATCCTAGGACTTGGTCCAAAATAGCCTCTAACCATCTGAATGCTTCCATAAGCTGTGGAAGAAAGCAATCCTGAAATGTCTCTTAAAATGCGTTCTTCTTCTTCATTTTTTTTAATTGAGTGGCATCCAAGTCAACATCTGAGTAATTAAAACTCTGCCAGTATCAAACATCCTGCCTTGTTATAGAAATCTCCAATGTATAAAAACATTTGCTGATCCTGTGTTATTTTATTTTTAACCACCCTAGAGATGTAAACTCCCTCTGTAGCATCCTAGAATCAACTTACCATTTCATGGCTCTAATTCCTATACAGATTTCTATGTCTGCCATAATATTTATTTTCACAAATCAATGTTCTGCCTAACCAGTTCACTTACTCACTGCTTTAATTTACTTAACCCCTTGGCAGGTTCTGTACTCTTCATATTATATTTCTTTGTAAAATAATTTTAAAATATATCTTATTTTCAAAATGTGTATATATATAAAACATATACAAAACACAAAAGCATAATATAAGTGCACAGAAAAATATTGGCAAGATGCATACAGACAACAGAAAAGAATTTGAATAACAGCTTCAGAATTTAATTTGATGGCCATGCCAAAGTCTCCCTGACTTCCTTAGTTGAATTACAGGGTTTGTAGTTACAGACTTATGATTCTTCCTTGCTGTTGGTAGAGATGGATATCTGTTTACCCTTTCAAGTAGAAAATGGGTGTTGATAGATCAGACAGACAGAGAAACAGAGATCAGAAGACAGTTTAATTAGATTTTAGATCACAGAATCATTGAAAAATGGGGGTGCATCTCTCAGGGTGCAATGCACCAGTGAGGCAGTCAGGGTATGGAGAGAGAAAAATATCCCAATCACTGAAGTAAGGCAGTAACTGAGAGCTGTCTCAGGCAGTGGAAGAGTGCAAGGACAGCTGGAATTGGAAGTTACTTGTGTTGGTAGAATAAAAATAAAATCACGGGGGTTTTTACAGGATTCAACACAAAATGAGATAAAATTCAGAGGTTGATGAAAATGCTTGAAATTACCCTCTGACTCCTGACCATACTCATGGTTCTTCCTCAATTAATGCTATTTTCTTCTTTTGCTTCACCTACCATCAGCAAATAGGAATTTCTAAACTATTTCCTGTTGCATATTTCCCATGTGCTGTTCATTTCAGCAATCAAAACAGGCTGCAGGTTCATCCTTCTCGTTTCTTTCAACTCACTAATCAACCTTCTCATTATCTTCACTAGCATTTGGCCTCTGCTGAATAATCATTTTCCAATTAGGCTTATGTTTCTTTCTTAACTGGCTATCCAAACACTAATCCCTTAACTCTGCTCTGGCAGAACTTCCACAGTGTCCATCTTGGCTCATGACATAATCCCATCCTTTTCTTCCTTCACTGCATGCATCCCCTTCCTGAGTTACTTACAAAAGGCTTCAAACTCTTCAGCCACTTGGACAATGAAGTTTTTTACATCATTTTTCTAACCATTGTCTCAGAAACCAGTAATAGGGATGGATTTGGAAATAAAGCTTCAGAATTTCAGGGAAACATCAGATCATTTTAATTCAGATCCAGATGTACCAAAGTGATGGCACCACCTTGCATATTAAAGCTTTGCAATTCCCATGTGTTTAATGGGATAAGAACAGCTTAGAAATACACTGGAGAATTTCAGCATTGGGAATCCCCTTCTTGGGACAGGTCTTTCTTTGCCTATTCTGGAGGTTTATCATCCACACTGCTCCTCCATCACACATTTTCATTTTGGTTTTATCAACCAGAATGCTGATAGTGGTTTCAAATACACTAGAAGAAAAAAGATCCTGATAAATGCCTCAAATATAAACATCCTCCCTGGAGCTTAATTCGCTTNTACTGAAAAAAATAAAAATACTGAACTTTGCCTTTAATCAAATCTAGTTAAATCAACTATATTTACTAGGTGCTAAAAAAAAAATGCTAGGTGGCAAGAGAGAGTCATCAAGACTCCTTTTTGTTTTTTATCACTGTTCTTTGTTCACATCATGATCTGGTGTAGACATGACCATGGAGCCCTCAGTCTGCAGATGCCCTGCAAATGACATTAGTGGTCCACGTTGTTCTTTTATCTATGCTAGCAAATTATCCACATCAAGTAGATGAATACTTATAAAACCAAACTGTTACTGTCTTTGAAACTCTCATTTTCATTGTGATTTTAATTCAGTGCATACATTGGGGTTAAGGACACAGGGAAGGGGGTGTTCTTCTTTTATATTCATTAAAATTACTGCATTTATTTTTATGTTACCATTCAGGCTACCTGACATTTATAACAGCTTTTACCTTGATTTTTTTTTTTAAATAATCCAGCAGGGAAAAAAATTGTCTTTTTAGCCTTTTGACTCAGTCTTTTCTGCAAAATGTAGACACTGGGAAAAACATTAAAACATTTCCCACATTTTGCCCCCTCTAATTGTTATAGCCATATTAAAGCAAAGCACTTGTCTTTCTTTGATGAAAGAAAGGAAGGAGTAAAAAGGAATACTGCTTTCACATTTTACAGTATTATTGTTGGAAAGCCTTGTTATTTCAGCAAAGCTTATTTTAGCTAATTCTCAGTTCTGCCAGAACAGGACAACAGAGTCCAGAGAAGTGGCACAGATGCAGGAGGTCCCTCCTCATTTTCTGCACTCTTAGTGCTAAAGCTTAGCAAAGGTCTTTCTGAGATGATTAATGGCAGGTTTGACTCTGGGAGGTAATTATAGGTTTTGACAAGAAGTTTGAGACTTTGGGGATGAAAGTGTCTGTGAAGGTTTCACTGAGGAAACCAACCCCTGACAGGGACAACATGCTCATTACAGAAATTTTGAAAAAGCACAGAGATCTATAAAATAAGCTAGATACAGAAGAACATATTTTTATTAACCCCACTGCTGCTGATGACATATGCATCCTCCTTGTTGCTTGTGGACTAATGTGATTTGTAACCTCAGCATCTGTAGTCTTTTGAAGGTACAGAGGTTCATTTGCTTATGAACTCCTACTCATTCTCCCTCCTTCACCCCTTTTTCCTTTGACATTTAGGTGGGAAGAGGAGGGAGGGCATATCAATAAATAGTGTCATTAAAAATAAATTATGAGTGCTCAGGAAGTTCTTCCCATAATGCTACTAGTTTGTTTGCTGCAAATTATTATTATTATTATTATTATTATTATTATTATTATTATTATTATTTGTTTGGGTTTCAGCTGTTCTGTGAATAAAGAAAATATTGAAGTGATATATGCATTTCTGTTTGTCTGAATACTAATTTTCAGTATTCTGAAATGTAATGTCTGAGAACTGGAGCAAAGCCTAATTAAAAGGGCTTCCTCCAAGAAATAGGTCCTTAAAGACAGCAGGGCTTCTGGTAGGAGCTCTTAGTAACTGGTTTAAACTCTTCAGAGCAGCATCTTTCAGCTGCCTCAACTGCTGCAGGAACTGACCATCAAATTACACAACTCAAAAATACACCAACTAGGGTTTTACTACAGACTCTCTGACTTCCCAGCTCCTTCAGGGATGGAGAGGGATCAGTCTGCATCACACAGCAGAGAGCAGAGCTCTGTGTCAATTCAGAACAGAACTTTTCCCCAGAGAAATGCTTTTTTTTTTTAATTCCAGCGAATATGAGCATCTAGCTCTAAGAAAGGGCCATGAGAAGACTTATTGTCAAATCTAAATGTATTTACAATTCATACACTGCTTTATACATCTTGCCACTATGAGCTACAGACCTCATTTCAGTCGTACTGTCTGGCTCCTTTGTGCCTTTTTGTCAACATAAAGCAGCTGTAAACCTGCCTGCTCTGGCCAATTAAGTTGTTTTGTATTTCTGGAGTGGCACAAAGGAAAGCTACCCCTCCTTCTCAGTGTGGTTTAATAAAATAGGGATATATGGGGCACACAGGAATCACAAAAGTCAGAGTGGAACAGGAGTCATGGGCCAGATTCTTGAGCTGCAATAAAACAGTGGCAATCCAAGGGAGAGATGGCAAATTATGCTAGCTGGGAGTCTGCCTCTGAGATTCCACAAATGCTTTCTGTCACAAAATAAAACTACATTGCTAGGCCACTTTTTACCAACAGTCCCAAAAAAATGTCTTCACAAACCATTTGTGGGAGTCTGTGCAAAGGGGGCATATCTCCAAATTAATTTTATGAGATTATTTGTATTACTTTGTATTAATTGTGAACAAATGCCCCCGTGCAGTAGGGACATATCAAGAGAGCCTGGGAACTGTCAAGTACCAAGAGGGTACACCCTGCATCAGGGAGTCAGCATGGGGTCATTTTAGGAGGTTTTGAGTTAAAAACAAATCAGAAATTTGGCCTGGACTTCAGACCAGGAGTTTATCTTACCTGTAAGTGCAATTAAAACTCTCATATGCAGGAATGAGGTAAGTAGCAAAGCTGACCCAGTGAGGCAACATTAATTTTGCTTCTCCAGGCAGAATTGGGTCCTTATTGTTACAATCCAAACTCACATACTCTGCATTAAAAAAAAAATAATCTGTGATATAGATTACCTTGCTGCATTTATTCACTTAACCTAAATTCAGATATCGGCAATGTAGAAATTTCCCCTTGAGCTGTGCTGCTTTGGGATAAAAAAAGAACATTGTCTAGAAATGGGTCCTCTACATTTCAGTTAGAGAAATCCTGGATTTGGCTTCCTGGTCTTTGTCTGCAATAAGCAAGGAGAGAAAACAAAGAGATCTAAAGAATAAGCCAGAGTATTTGTGATCCAAATTGTCCCCGTGTGGTTCTGTGTTGTCTCTGTACTGATTGAAAAGGAAACCAAAACTGGTGGTCATCATGAAATAAACATTTTGAGAGTGAGGATTACCTCTGGAGACTCATGTAAAATTCTCAGTTAAGTGTCTGGAATTAGGTAGAAGGGCATCAGTACTTTCTGTCCAGTAGGGATCCATGGACTATATAACTTGTATATGTTAATTTAATGATCTCTCTTTATAGAAAGCACATGAAGAACAAGAACAGATGAAGTACTGCAGCAACTAATTATTTTTTGTGGTTCACCTGTGACCTTTAGTTTCACCTTCACTCCACAGTGAAAGCAGCAGGTACTGGAAGATCATCATCTCAGGACCAGGCATGCCAACATGAGGAAAAGGCAGATCACAACATACAGAGCAGGGAAAATTATGCAAAACATGAATCCTCCATGGTGAACTAAGTTAAAAACCTGAAAGGAAAATATGTTTGAAATTTTAGAGAAAGTTATTTCATTCCGTATCTGCAGTAGCTTCTCACAGTTCACCAATATATTCTTTGGAAGCAGCTTCAGAGTTATACACTTAATTGGCAGAAACAGACTTTTATGCCTGTACATAAAATGCTCACATAAGAACTGCTTGTATTCTCATGCAGGCAGGGCACAAAGTACCGTGGGATTCATGAGGCCAATTGCAGCTAATCAAGGATCAGATAAAAAGCATCCCATTTATTTCATATAATACATAGCTGCATTTTCAAATAGTCACTGTCAAGACATAAAATAAAAACTCAAAAAGACATCTGTCAAATAAAATTTTAATAACATATGAATCCGAATAAGTTGTGGCCTATTGTTTGAATATTCCAGCAGTAGAAAAGGAGGTTAAATTCAAATAAATTATTCATTGAGACTAGTTGAATATCCCTAGTATGCATCTGTATAATTTAAACAAAAAACAAAAGTGTGCCACAGAATAAAATGAGATTTTATAGAAACGCTTTGAATCTGGGTGATGCAATGCCCTCTCTCATTCCAAAATAATTATTAAACATATGGAAAACCACTAATAGAGCATAAAAAATATATTCAATTGGCAGAAGACAAATACATTATTTATTACTTCAAGTTATTGATGAGCTTTCATACCAGCTCGTCATTCTGTTTTGCTCTGTCACTCATGAATTATAAGATCATCCGTACCTCATAATAAATAATTTATCCAGAGCCAGTCTGTACCTTTGGGTAGCTGCCCTTCTTTCTCTGGATATATGCACACAGATAGGCACTTTCTCACCAAGAGAAATGGTCAGCACGTTAAACAACCCTGATTTGCAGAGGTTCCAAACTTAAAAGAAGAGAATGAAAACAAGGGATTGGGGATATTACAGGGATTTTTTTTGTCTATGTGGGTTTTTTTTCATGCTAAGAGTGCATTGCTGAATGATATGCAAATGGAGAAGGTTATAAAGGATCTGTTCAAAGCATATGTATGGTAATTCAAAATCGCAATGAAACTCTATTTTAATAGATTTGATATAAGCAAAGGGGACAAAATTAATACAGAGATTGGTGTGACTACTGCATCAAAGAGCTGTATACCTTCGAGTTTGTGAATAATATTTGGCAAAGGTTAAGATGGAAAATAAATTCAAGATGCAAGTAATTCCTACAAAAATGACAATTACACACATTATTGAATTGAACAGATTATAGTAGCAAGAATAGATGGTTTCTGCAACAATAACATCATTTATAAGTAAATCTCTAATACCTTTTCATCTGTAGCACAAGTATTCCTGAATATTTGCACTGAAATGCTGACACAGAGTGATCACTGATGAAAATGCCCTTTGTTTTGACCTGCACAATATTTCAAAATTATATACAATGCAGTTATTAACTCTTTTCCCAACTAATGAAGTAAGAATTAGGTTGGTTCCTGTCAACTATACAATAGTATTCAAAATGGTAAACCTGTTCACCTGAATTACAATTTGCATTTTCAAAAAGCAGCTGGAAGAGACATTTTCTGCATGTTTTGTCTTTGGGGGAAAAAAATTGCTGGGCCCGGGTGCTAGAGTCTCCAACTCTATATACTGTGTGCTGAATAACATATTTTTCTATTGTTCATCTGCATTGTTTTATAATCTACTGTGCACAATCACTGTTTCTAAATGACTGAGGAGAAAATATGGGTATATTAGTTACATAAACTAGGTGAATTGATTAAATGTATAAGTAGAATGACCATGAACCATTGGTGCATTTCTTATTTTAAAAAGGCTAACAGGATTGTATAACAATGTAAACCAAGTATTTCCACAGGGAGATGCAATATTAAGCCTATTGTAGAAGGTTTTGACAGCAATTTATGTAGAATATTGTAGTGATACTTTGCGTAGTCCCAGTCATATACATTCAAGGAAGACAGTTTCATGTTGGAACAGAAAGATTTCTAGGTTTATAGGAAGACTAAAAGATCTTCCTTTGTTCTGTTTAGAGAACACAATTACTGTTCATGTAAGTAGATATGTATATATTGCAAATGTGTGGGTGTGGGTGTGCATGTGTTAGGGGCAGAGAAGGATAAACATTCAAAAGAAAAGCTATTTACTCTAAAAGACAGGGTAGTCTTTGGCACATGAACAAAGAGGAGGAAAGCGCTGTCAGGAATAAGCTTGCTCTGAAAATGAGGAGAATTCCAGAAGAGTGAAGTTTTAAAGCAAATTTCTAATAGGAGCAATAGGCAGCACAAGGAGTCTTACTGGAAAGGGAATTCAGCAAACCTGTGAATGTCATTAGACAGCACAAGGCAGGCTGTGTCTGCCCCTGACAGCCCCAGGAGCCTTTCCTGTGCTCTTATAGTCCACCATATGGTTTCTCCCAAATAAAGGCTAACACAATTACATACAGAACCTCAAGGTTCCACCTCTAAGTGGCCACAAGAAAAAAAAAAAAAAAAAGAAATAATTAAGAGAATTGCCTAATAAAAACAAATCAACCAAACAAACTCAGTGAACCTCCCGGCTCTCAGCTGCTTTCTCCGTGCCCAGCACTGAGCCATATGGCTGATGTCTTATCTTAGCGAGGCACAAAGAGCTACACCATCAATTTATTCTTTTTGTACAGCACCTTTCACCACAACTGAGAGGTGAGAGGCTGCTCAACGAGGAGAAACAAATACATATGGCTTTTGCATATTAACAGAGGTGCTTATGGAAACAAGCGTGACTCACACCCACTGAAGTCAGTCAGCGCAGTAGCTGAATACACAGAAATAAAGACTGCCATGCCAAAACCCCTCAGTGCTTCCCACTGACTTCAAAGACTTGTGTTAGGAGAAGGTCCAAATTAATTTTGTACATGTTATTAAAGTTTTCCATCATCCAGGGCAGAGATAGGCTGAGGCCTCAGGGCTGCAGTGAGCTCTATGCAGAATGTCTTTGCAGGCTTGCTGAAGCTGGGCGGGGTCTGAGCACCCCGATCCAGCTACTCCTGACGGAAGCCTTGGCTTGTAAAGGCTCAGGGGCTGTGACACACTGGAAATCAGAAATCAGCCTGTGCTCTAGCAAAGAGGAGCAGCACAGTCCCCACATATGGGCTCCCTTCACACGGTGAGCATAAAGCAACCAATTACAGCAGCAAGGCAGCTAAGCGTCTACACTTCTTCTTCATAAGAATGAAACGAGCTACTTCAGTCCTCCACAGAATCTCATTCTTCTCCTTTTTAAATCTGACATCTGCTGTCATATCCAAAATTTTACACTAGAAAGCAGCAGCCTGGAATTTCTCAAATGTGTAAATTTTTCCTCTTGCACTGAGACTGCAGCAGCCTTACCTAACCAGCTGGATCTGTCAGCTGCAAAGCAGCACTTGCAATTTGTTTACAGTCAGCTGCAAGGAGATATATAAACTCCCCCAGATGAGGAAGATGTTGAATTTACAGAGACAAGTGACAAATGAGCTCAGAATGAGAATGCATATAAGAATAGCCTACAGTGTGCCATTATATCATGACATAAATATATGACAACTACTCCAATCAATGCCCATGGCAAATGTTTCTGAGTGTTACTGCCACTAGAGTAATTTCTCTCTGTTTCAGGTTTTTTCCTTTATGTTTTTTTCCTTGAATGAGACATTCATTCTAAAGCAATAACAAGTAAAAGAAGCATCCATAAAATGAGCAGATCATGCTGTACTGAATGGGTTTTGGGACAAAAGCCTGATTAGTGCAGTTGTTGCATCTCACTTTTCAAGGAACACTGTTCAGATACCAGTAATGTGCTCCACCAGAAATACATATACACCCTGTGGCAAGTTATAAGAAGAGATAAACTCTAATCTCATTATCTCTATCATTACATCTAGGCTCAAATTATAATAAACAGAATAGCCCATCATATGCACCTGTAGAGTAATACAAACCAAAGCTTTCAGCAGACATGGACAGCAGTTTTTCGTGAAAGGAGTGGATTCTGCACAAGTGTTAGCACAGTATTCAGGCTTCCTTCTGGCAAGTGGCATTTCCAATTCTTTCAAAGCTTGAAAATCATGCTTCTGTAAAGAAACAAAACATTAATCCTCTGGGCACAAGTGAAATCCTTCCTGATCCCTCCATATGAAGCTTACATTGCAGGAGAGGCTTCACAGACCCTGGGCTAATCTGCTGGAAGTGAAGGACCATCTTTGAACACAAGGTGGAAGTGACACCAACCATGGCAGCTTCACCAGTCTCCACAGATTGTTTTTGGAGGTAAGATGGATCCTTGTTCCAGCCTCTGATACATTTAAGAAGAGTCTTTCTGCTTTAGAAGGGTGGAGTGTAGCCAATAAAATCTCCTATCCAAGACACACCACAAAGGAGTTTCAAAGTAAGGATTCCACCTTTTCTGACTGAAGCCCATCCCTGGCATTGAGTATTCATCCTGCTGCACTCACAATTTAGGAACTCACAATTTAGTTGAAGGTGGTTGAAAAAGCATTTCTTCTGCTGTTCAGAACAAATATATAAGCCAAATTTCTCTGCCAGAGAGAGCTGAAGCAGGAGTCACTGTCCAAATGCAGGCCAACAAGTACTAGCTGAAATCTAATCAGTCATGGGTGAATGAGTTTGTTTGTTTATGTTGTCAGAAGAATCAAAAAAAATTACATCAGGAAATAGAAAAGGCAGCATGAAAATAATCTGTTTCTCAAAAACACAAGTAGTAAAACCTAGAGAATGAGAACTCTAGATTAGATACTTGTAGGAAATAATCACAAGCAAGGAGAATTAAATCTAGATTTGAATCCTAAAGAATTCTGAATATAATTCAGAGAACATTGCTACTTTTGGTTTAAAACAATTACTGTTTTCTTCCCTGCCAGTAGACATGTCATTGATTTTTGATGTCTCATGCAACTAAAGACATGTCTACTAAAGACAAAGGAATAAGAGACCTGGAATTTTCCCTGAGTATCAGCAAAGACACTTTCTCTGTGCCAAACAACTCACCAACTGCTGCCTGGTCTTTCTACTCTCATGCAGAGAGAAGAAAATAATAAAAAATAAAATAATCTGGGAAGGCACCTGGGAAGGTGACATGGCACATTTGGACCAAGTTCTTACTGTGGTTATCCAGAGGGCTGGGGTTTTATATTCAGCCTTGCTGTTTACTGTCCACTCAGTAAAGATCTGACTGTGGTTTGAGGCACACTATGCATTGTTGCTTACTTGCACTAACACTATGGTCTAAATGTGAAAATAATGCAACAGAATCATCATATCTGA
>VXBC01002115.1:601834-621689 GCA_013399945.1 Ploceus nigricollis | reverse complement strand
AAAGCTAGAAGATGGACAAGAGGGGCCTGAGTTTATGAATTTATTCTAATAAAAAATGGGAATTGCACTGAGGAGAAAGAAGCTCCCTTATGCCCTTACACAAGTCATTGCAGGAAGCAATTTTCAGCTCCAAGAATAATATAATTTCCATTTAGCCTTTCACAGCCCAGAAGAGCTGTTCCAGGTGCCAGGCAAAATCAGGGCAACTCAGGCACTGACTGTGCTATCTTAGGTACCCTTGAGTAGTTCCTCCAGCCTTGCCTCCAGCTGCCATGGATCTGCCCCAGCCCTATTCCACATTCCCTGCCCTTGTAAAGATGTCTCAGAGAGCTTCTATCTAAAATGGTCTACATACTTATGTCTAGTTTTGTTGTATTTTGTTGGGGTTATATTCTGGCAGGAGAATCCCACCCACTACGTTTTCCCTGTTTTTATGCTGGGTCAGTAAACAAGATTATAGTCCATACTTCTCAACAGCCCTGGGATATGTTCTATGCAAAAAAAAAAAAAAAAACAAAACCCAGTTGCTCCATCTTAACAACCCCTCTGTGTAAAAAGCAGCATAAAGAGGTCATATCAGAGCTGAAAATTGGGCCAAAGAGAGTGTATTTTCCTCTGGATGCTATTCAGAGGATTCCTCTGGATTCCTCTGAAAAGCAACAGTTATAATTGCTATTATGTTTAGGGAATTGGTCTTGATCACTGAATGGAAAACACTTTGCAATTAAGAGGGTTGAAAGCATAACTAGATTTGAATAATTAATGTTAATTTCCATTTGCAGAGAAGACTATCACAATGTTAAATCCAAATGCCATGCAATCTTCTGGTCCATTCCCTCATTTCTTGTTTCCATAAATTGCAAGGTAATGCTAACTTGTAGGAGGGCCTTGTACAGAATTGTTCTATGGATCACATCCCATTGTACCTCTGAAATCAGGAAGAATCCGTGCTTGCATCACTCATGCTCACAAAGCAAATTCTTTCCTTATTTGGCCATACAATTAACTTAAATGAAACTGAATGTAATGCCTTGAAAACAATACTAAATTAAATGGTAATGCAGTAATCCATCAATTACAACAGGGCAACTAATGGCTTGAAATAGCTTTGTACGAGAGTTTCTAGTTGGATTAATAACATAATTAATGCTATGTACTCACCATTAAAGTAGGAAATAAAATATTGTTTTAGTTAATCTCTTCTTGTCATTGATGGGGAAGTGCAATGCAACCAAAATTAATATTCATCGTAATGTAGTGCCTAAGTACAGTAATATCTATCAAAAAACCCTCAAAACATCAAAATTGGGCAACTATTAAAACATAGTTCTTACTGGGATTGCTGAAAGTATCAGAAATGGTGAGCACATTTTAAAAAACCTTATTTGTTCTGAATGCAATAATAGTCACAGTAGCTTTGTACAGGTTAGAGAGACAAAGCAAGATCTGAGTGAGGCTGTGAGTTTGTAACCTCAGCATTCAGCTGGTTCAAGTCTTTCAAGGACACTCCCAGAAGCACAGCAAGTGGAAAAAAAGATAGATGCAAATTATCTGGCCAGCTGTAGTGAGAAGGAACAGAACAGAATCTATATTTGGAGGACGGGAGGGAAGCTCGCTCCTCTGCTTTCTGATGTTACATATGCAGATGATCAGTTTAGATTTTCACACTTCCTACTCTCAGGCATCAAACAAAGCCTGAGAACTCTGAGAATCCAAAGGCACGTGCACGTGTTTAGAGCTCTTTCCACGAGATTCACACAAAGGGATGCGTGGCAGGCATCACCCTTTCTGCTCCATCAGAACCCAGATCTGAGTTATGGCCATCACCCTCCTGGTTTATTTAACCAAGCAAGCAATCTGTTCAGTGCTGGCAGATGTGAAACCAGTGCCAGCAGTGCCAGCAGTCCCATGGCACAGGGCAGAGTATCCATAGTCACTCAGCAGATCCTGCAGCTTGACCACCACTGCCCTCGGCCAAAGGAGGGTCCTGGGAGCGGGAGGAGGGTCAGGAACGTAGAGGGAGGATGAATGCCCTCTCCCACCTGGATCCTACCACAGGGACATGCTTGCAGGCCTTCAGGGCAGGGAGGAAGGCTTTTTATCCCTTTTCTTTGTGTCTCTTGCGTTTTGTGCTGCCAGGCAGAGCAGCTGACTGATGGCCAAAGCTGAGGGTGTGGGGCTGCTCTCCAAGTGCTCCTGGGGAGCCAAAGCCAGAGGGTGAGCAGATGAGCCCACCCCATGACCTGCTGCTAAAGCCATCCTGCTCAAGTGATCCACAGATGGCAGAACTCCTAATGTTCTCAGGGAAAGCCTTTCTGAAGTGTCTGATGTGCATATGCACACTGGGACTTTAAAGCCTTGCAGCCCACTCTTTTGAATACCTTTAGATCACAAAGCTCTGCACATAAGGTTGTATTTCAACAGTTGTTTAACACTTCCTACGCATCTAAAACATAGCAAGAAAAAGGAATTCAGAGCTCTGATTTCATGCTTTTTATGGAAAATTTACCCAAAAACCTGTTAATATATGATGTGAGCTAAGGGCTCAAAGGTTTAAATGGTGTATCTATAAATAGAAGTAGGACCAAATATACATGCAGAGACATTACAATTCAGCATTTTGTGTTTACAGTGGCCTTTGAAGCAGACATAAAAAAATCTCCATTGCAATAGGAATTGCTCAGAGGCTCCCCAGGAGAAATTACTTGCTCCTACATGGCTTTGCATCGATGAACTGGAAAGCAAAGATAAGGGTACTGGCTCCTCCTTCTTTCACCTTTCCTTCTCCCAGGTTTTGTCTGGCCCAGTAGTTGAATAGAAACAGTTGCTTTAGGGCTATGGAAAAGCAAGGGAATGGCAGTTCTGCTTTGCTTTCCTAATGGTTTCCCCTGACTCCAGCAAAACACCCTGTGGGCAAATATATTCAAATAGATGGTTAGCACATGCTACAGAGGTCACTTACAGAGTAAAAAGCTATCTTGTATTATTTACAAGAAGTATTAGATAACATTTTGGCCACAGAGACACAAAGAAGCACCATGAGCTCATTAAAGCTCTAAAGTGCATGTAAAGCAGAAGGGTGTCTTTTTAAGAGGTTATCAAAGGATCCCACATGTGTATCAAGTCGACTCCAACGGAAGCAAAAAGAAATATGCCTGTTAACATTAATGGGAACTGCAGAGTAAGGAGAAAGGCATTCAATCCTAGTCTCTCTGAAAGCCAGAGAACGAGAATTTCAGTAATGCTGAGAGTTTAACTTGTGATTTAAAGGAATTTATACATTTAAGACAGGAAGGATACCTATTAGACATCAGGCCTAATAATTTGCAAGCATTTAACATAGCCACACAGATATATTGGTTTTGTTGTTTACTATTTAGAAGGGGGAAGAATGGTGAGAAAAATCAGCTTTTCTTGCTGTATTTATTTTATGCTTGTTAGGGAAATGGAAGAAAACAACACAGAATGCCATAAAACCTAAGGGGCCAGTAGGAAAAAAAATGTTAAAATAACTGTATGGGACAGAGTCTCCACTGACCCTGTGCCTTCTGTCCTTTAAATGTAAACACTGCCTTTCAAAACAACAGTATTTTGTATTTTATTTATGCCTGAGGAAGAGTAATAAAAATGCAGAAAGTGTAAAAATCAGGCTTCTGCAGAGAGCTTGAATAAGCTAAAATTAAGAGCATAACCCAGCCAATTAAGGGTTTCTTTTGTGTTATAGTCATGCCTAAGCATTTTCAAATATTGAAGGAGATGATTATGGATATTTGTGGCAAAACTTCTGTGTCACTCAAGAAGAAGAAAAACTGTCTGAGAAGCTTGGGTTTGTGGGGGAATCAGCACAGAAAAGGGGGTGTAATGAAAGAAAAAGGGGGTGATAAGTGGAGGGAGAAAAAAGACATCAAGAGGGAGAAAAAAAGCAATTTTGAAGTCATTTGGGTTTGAGGGGAATTGAAGTCATTTGGGTTTGAAGTCATTTGGGTTTGATGAAGGAATTATTGCTTAAGGTTTGTTTTCTTTTTTTTCTTTTTTTTTTTTTTTTGTCTGACTGCCTACAACAATCCTAGGTGTCTTAATGTCTGGAAAAGATTTGAATTATTAAGGCATGAATAAGTAGCAAAACAAACCCTCATTAAATTATAAAGGAATATGTTTTAATGCGCCTTAGCAGAAAAACACTCATTCTGGGAGAAATCTGTTCAAGTGTGCAACAGTGCCACTCAGAAAACACCGTTCTCCTGCACTGCTTGAGGTCTGTGCATAGTGGGATTCAGGGATGGGAAGCTGGGAACAGTCCTGTGTGACCACCTTCTCCCGTAATTTATTGAGTGCTGTCATGGCATGTGGTACTGTGCAAACACTGCCCTAGGGTGTTTACCCTCTAAATCAGACACAGATAATAGAAGTCAGGCACTAAATACCAAGGGAGAGTCCAAAGCAGATGGAGACAATCCATTTTACATCAGATGTGCCTGTGACTTTCTCTTGTGCCCATTACTTCCCTTCAGAAGAGCTCCTTGCTCAGGCATTTAATTGAAAAGTGGCCGCCAGTCCTGTCCAGACAAAGAGCTCCCTTGCAGGAGGTGCAGAGCGAGTGCCACACGGTAAATCAGGCACAGGGAGGCTGCTCAGGGACACCCTGAAGGCACTGAAGACAGTTTGGCCGTGGTTCTGGACGCAGCAAGGCCACATCGTGCAGTGCCACCCTTGAGCAATCACTACATTGCAGAGTGGCTGGTTTTCATCTGCACAGCACAGAAAGCATTCCACGCCAACCTGCTGCCTTGCTCAGAGCCAGCTTTTGTTTCTGTGCCTGGTTTTACACTGCACAGCCTGTATTTCACTCAGGAGGGAAGAGGGAAACTGAGTTGTACTCGTGCAGTATTTGCCTGCCTCAGCCATTTAGACTGCAAGCTCTTCATGGGTCTGGCCATGTTTATGTATAGGAGGAGGATGTCACAATCTGACATGTGCTGAATAATTCCAGACCATAAATTTTGGCAAACTTGCTGACACACCTTTAAAATAATCATAATAAATATCCCCCAAACAGAGACATCAGGAACCCAAGGCCTGACAACTGCATTTCCCTGTGCACCAGAAGTCTTCACCAAGACAGCAACACACTAAAATGAACTCCTGGGAGATTATTAAAGTACAGAGAGCCCAAGTGACTCAAATGAGAGTATTTTCCATAGAGCGACCATTCTCTCAGTGAATTCCCAGCCATGATCTCCAGAGGAATGTGTAAAACATTTCCAGACATGAATTTGGAAACTAAAGATTTTGTAAATCTACTGAAAATTTCATAGCTCATACAGTTACTAGTTTAAAATTTTTCCCAGCCTCATGCTTACTTGCACTTGTACAAATGTCTTTAAGTTCTGGAGGGTATGAACAATCCTTTTCTGTTCCTCTGCCTTATCATCCCTCCCCAGTAGTGACATACCCACCCTGTACTTCCAACAGACCTAATTGTTTTTTATCTCCTGGTCTAACTGAGGATCAGCTAGTTAAACTCAGCTTATATTTGAAGTTTGCTGTTTGTATTTTGAACCTGAAAGGTGTGCTAGAAAGTTCACCTCCTCTGATAACTGTATTATCAGTGTTAGTCTACTACAGATGTTACCTGTCTCTGACTAAAAACATACAGGGCAAAAAACTAAGCCTCTCAAGAATTTCTAGAGGGGACACTTCCAGTTTACCCAGTTTTTCCACATATATACCTTCATGAAAAGCAAATAAATACTATTTCAAATATTTTAATTCTAAAAATGTTTCCTGTTACTGAACAGAGGCAATACATTAGGCTGTATTTACATGTGAAGGAATTTCAACTCCAGTATCATAGGGTCTCATCCTCTCTGATAAGCTCAGCTTTTTTTGCCAAATCACATCTTTCCTGGCCTACAGCCCTTCTTATTCAAGAGCCCAGTGACTCCACACAGGACTCACATCCAGCCATTATGCACTAGAGGAGAAGTCACCAAAACAAAATGTATTTATTTGCTTCAATAATTACTACAAACTGGATTCTTTGAATCCTCATTCACGTTTGGCCTATTTTGCTCTGCAATTAGTTTCACTGGGAAGAATGGGACACTTGAAATCTAATGCATGCCTCAGTGGGGGTAAGTATAGTGGAATCAGGCCACAATGGTGGATAAAGTAAACACATTCTTTTGTTGCCATCAACCCCCTTCTTAAAAACCCTCTTTAAAATAGCTATCAGACAAAGAAGATGATGAAAAGACACAAAATGAGGCCATGAATAACAACATAATTCAGATTAAGAATCCTAACCCAAATGGCCTTCAGAATTAATAGGCTATTCAAGGAAACAGAATGCCCTCAATAAAAACAACTATTTGTGTGAAATCCTCCCTCTATACCATTAATTTAGGCAGAGCTTTTGCTCCTGAGATTCTGTTTTGTATGAATCAATGTGCTGCAGCTCACATCCAGAAGGAAAGACAGTATGTCTTTTAATCCTTATAAGATATATAGTTATATGTTGTACATACTAGAAGATACCAAATGAGTAAGAAACATTGCTGCAATTACAGGACACTAAGACTTAGTTATTAAAACTGCCTGGTTCATTTTGATTAGTTGCATATTAATACCTAGATTATCACAATATTTGGAAAATACTGACATTTATTTTGGAATTCATTGGTAGCAAGAGTGAGTGTATGATATGTACAAAGAAAACATTCTGTAAAGCATAATATTAAACTTTGTACTTACATACAGAAATAATTTCAATGCATTTTTTTCCCTTTACAATGTAGGGTAATTACAAAGTTTGCAAAATCACGCTGTAATACTTTGAAAGATTGGGTGACTCACACTTTGTTGCAGTGCAGCAAAGACTCACTCCCAGTGGTGACATTTTCCTGGAAAAGGCTTTTACCAGCTGCTCTCAACTCTGTAATGATTGACAGTGTCCACTCCATAGATTCCTGAGCAACTGGCTACTAAAATATATTTTCTAACAACTTGCTACGTTTTATCCCCGCAGTGTCTTATTCTTTATCTTTCTGAAAAGCTCCTCAACCCATAAAAATCTGTACAGCCTTGCTGCTAGCAGGATTTTGTTCAAGTTGCACTGTCTTTTATCTGAGGAAGGACTGATATTATTTCTGGTAGCAGTTATGACTTTCCTGACATACTTGAATGTCCTTAAAAGTTTTCTAGTTAATGCAGGCAAAAGCATGAAAATCACATATAAAAAACTGCAAAAATACAGACTTACTCAGTATAAAACAAAGTAAGCTGTGTTTTGACTTGTTTTTCCCTGCCATGTTGTTTCTCTGATTAAAAGCACTTGAATGTCTGAGTATGTGAAAAACCATTTCAGAACTGGGAAAAAATAAAGAAGTGAGAAACCATGCTGAATCTGGAACTACAATTTCATCCAAAGAAAAGGCCCAACTTGACAAAGCAGGAAGTCTTTCTGAGTCAATCAAGCAGGAACAGCTGACAGAAAGAACTCAGAAATCAAATAATTCATCTAAAATGCTACAAGATGAGGCATCTGATGAAAAGAATCTCATATGCTGTGCAAAGCTGGAGTCTGTAAAAGATTGAACATGCTGCTGCTAAAGGAACATGCCAAGGCAATATCCCTTGGTGAAAAGAAAGAGCTGCATAATTTTTTTCAACACAGCAGGAATTTGTTAAATGTATCAGGGGCAGAGTTCATGACCATTAAAGCAGATTATGCATGACATTCCTGAAAAGGAATAAGAAAAGATAAAACTCAGAATAATCTCAAAGGAGAAAACATGCTTTTGTGGGTTAAGAACATGCCAGTCCTTGGTCCACTAGAATTTGCAAGGTGCAATAAAGTCACCAGAGAAATTATCAGAAAGGCATAGAAATAATCTCAACAAATTATTGAAGGGATGTGAAGAACTAAGTGCTAAATCAATGGCAAAGTTCTCATTTTTCTTGAAGCTTCAAGAAACAGAAAATAAAGACAAGGATCAAGAGATTCAGTACCCTCTATGATCACTAAAATGTGGAGGGATTAATAAAATAAAGTATAAAATACATATATAAATATATAAATATATTATATATATTGATAAATAGCCAAAAGCATATAACTGAAACAGACCTTTTTCCTGACACCTTGAGTGTCAGGAATGACCTAGGGAGCACAAAGGATGAGACCATGAAATACGAAATGAATTCTCTTGAAGAGGATAAGTCAGGTGATCCTAAGGCATTGGAAATAAAGATGTTGACAAGAAATTCTGAACTCTATTTGGGACTGAAACAAACAAAAACCATGAAAAGAAGGCTACAAGGTTCTATGTTCATTTCAAATATACAAAAGATATTTTACAGCAAAAAAAAAAGAATCATGAATGGAGCTCTTTTTTTTAGAAGAAAATAGAAAGTAACGGTTGACATTTTTATATTGATTGTGAAAGTATGTCCTTGTCCAAGACTACTTAGACTTACTTCTTTTAGTTAGCCTTACTAGACAATACTTCAATTCAACAGCTATTTTTGCTACCCACTATCCCTGAAATAGTGGGTATGACTATGCAATTTTCAGCAAATTACATGTTCTGACACTACTGAAAATCTGAAGCTACTGAAAATCTAAATACAAAACTTGGAAAACCACTCTAAAGCCAGACTTTTCTCCATATTTAGCAGTGCTGGATTACAATTTGGGACTGGCAAAATGTAGGTTGCAAGCTGATAACATCTGGTTTGACAGACATCATAAAATAAGAATGTCTGCACTTATGTGAGAAGTACTGGAGACTTCTGCATGTACAAGACAAAACTCTCATTGTGATTTAGAGGCAAGGAAGCTTTCATTAATTCCCAAAAAAAAAGACAGTGAGTAGTTCCAAGGTCATGGACAGCAGTGACACCTGGGAACTAGCACCAGAGGCCCATGGATTGCTGTTCCAGTCTTACAGGTGCTCTTGCAAAAAGCAAATATCCCTTTCTGCAGTGGGATGTAGCGGGGAAGCCCAGCAGTGATGGTCCTGCCATTCTGTTAGGCACAACATTCACTGCTTGCCCTCAGGGCTTGGAGAGAGCAGAAAAATGACACTGCTGGAGTCCGTGCAGAAACAGAAATGTCTGTGGAGCAACATGTGGCACTTTAGAGGCCGTGAGAGCGTTCCTGGTTTATGGGGGGGAACGCGTCTGTGAAATCCCAGCCTCCTTTCGGCTGTTACCAGGTGCTATCGCTGTGTTTGCCTGCAGAAAGCAGGAGTGGGAAGCTGCACCTACAGAAAGCCATTGCTGCAGCTGAACCACTGGAGCTGAACTGGAGCTATTGTGCTGTTTGGAGCGTTGGATTACACCAGAGCCAGCAGGCAGACTCTGCACAAAGCAAAGGCATCCCACCCCCTCATTCAGAGGGACTATTGGCCAGATGTGCCATCAGCAGCCGGGGCTGCAGCTCCAGGGACAGCTTAGCTCATCCAAAGCATATTGCTCCCAGGAGGGAAAAGGCCCATCCTGCTCTTGCTCCTCCCCTTCCCCAGGGATCCATCCAGGTTTTTGTGGGGATTGCTCGCCATCCCTTACCCCCTTAAGAAAGATATGTGGCTGGGGGGTTCTGAGGAAACCACGGGGTTAATTCCCCAGACAAGTTAAGGAGAGGAACCCAGGCCCGGGGTTACCAGGGGGAATAGGAAAGGTGGGAATGAGGCCCCCCCACCCCCTTTCAGCAGCAAGGAGCTATTAATTTGCCTCAGCCATGTCTTGTGGAACAACAGCCCGCAATCAATCTCTGCTCAGCATTAACTGCAGCAGCAGAGCGTTTCTGACACACTAAATGCACACAATGAATGGCAAGGAGAGATAGCAGGCACTCTTGCCATGCAGCTCTCCAACCTCCAAGTTCTGGAAATGGAAAAAAACAAGTGTTGCCCCACCCTGTTTCTGGAAAAAGTCCTCACATTCCTTGGACCAATGCAAACCTACAATACACTGACATTTTTCACTGGACCAGAAGCAGCAGATAATAATTATTAAGCATTACTTAGTAGGGTTGCTGGCTGAACCTTCAGCAGAGGACTTGCTGCATTTGTATGTGGGAGGCAGACATTGCTCTGCCATGGGACTGAACCGAGTGTCAAGTAACACATGTTCTTGTTACAGCTTCTGAACAGATGTCATTTTGTCATAGCTGCTGACATAATTTTGAAGATAAGAAGATTTGGAGATTTAGCCTGTGATGTTTTAAAGCTAAACACAGACAGGATTAACGCTTTAAATTTAAACATAAGCTAGATATGGCCTTGCTACACAGGGTTATATCAAAACTATCCCAAACACATGTACAAAAAAATCATCATACAATTTTTAATTTATTGTAATTTTGGTACTAGTATTACTTCAATTATTATTTTACCATCTCATACATTATTAACCACTCTTTTCACAGAATAATGTAGCCAGAAAATCTGACCTAAGATTGCTGTTCTGGAAAAAAAAAAAAGTAGAACTAATGAGGCTTGGTTTCCTTGGATTAAGTTTTATCGACTTTCACGTCTAAGATGATGTAAACTCCAATGCAAGCTTTTCTTTGGGAGTGGAACTGCTTAAATGAACATCTCCTGTGTGGATTCTCTGGTGTCTGCTGCGGTATGAGCTCATGCTCTGGTATTTTTTTTTCAGTCAAGGATATTACAGAGTTTCTCTTTTCCACATGCCTCAGACTTATATTTCCAGACAGCTATGAAGCATTAACAACTTTTGAAATGATAAATTATGTTCAGTTTTGTCTGGGTTAGCCCAACAGGTTTGAATCTATTTGGTGTGAGAAAAGAGACACAGATCCATATCTGAAGACACTATGGTCACTGAAACACTGTTTTGAATAGAAACCTTTTAGTGGGTTTATATTAAAAAGAGAAATACTATATAACAAATAGAGATGCAGTAGGAACTTTTTCAGGAATCTCCAAGTTACCTTTAAGCGAACCAACTTTGGTAAGGTTATGGTTACAGATAAAATGTGGAATTAATTGCACAGACCGGGCAAACTAGAGGAAGGCTAGCCTGTTCTGCTCTCTGGCTTACTACAGTTAACATACTGGCACTCAGACCATTTTAGGCCAGTTCAAAGGTTAGATACATGTTCTTTTCCAGGTAGGCTGAACTTACACTTCTGACAACAGTAGAGTTTGTACACACGAAGCTATATCTCATTGTAGTCCCAATGTGCATCAGTATAAATGCAAGTCAAACAATTTCAATAAAAGGAAATCATCTTCACTTCAGGGAAATGAGAATTTAAACTCATATTTTAAAATAACTCTATTCTGTGATTCTGTGTCCAAGGAAAAGGAAATACTAAATGCAGTTGTGACAAGTTTTTAAATACTGCATGAAAATTTCTTTTACTCATTAAATAAACTTAGCAGAGAACTCTAATTCTCTCTAGTTATCTAGACTCTACATCAGACCAGCATTGGCTTTCTATTGAGATCTGGTCATGCCCAAATATCTGTGGATACTCTCAGTTTACTCAGAGAGAGAAGAGAGAGAATTGTCCCAGGCCTAGCCTGCGAAAGTTAGGAGAAAGAATGAAAACAGTTATTATCTCTCTTTCTGTTCATGTTGCTTACAGATATGTTCTTCCAGAGTGTGTTATGCATAGTTCACCAACAGTGTGAAAGGTTTTTACTTTGAGACCAATCATATTTCACCTTAGTAAGTCAGACTGTAAAAAAGACATGCTACTTTCAATAAACTCTCTTTTTCACCTTCTGTGAGTTGGAGTCTTTTCGTCCCGTCCCTGACTCAACAGCGTCAAATATCCTATGACAGATTTCAAATACATCAAACCATGCCCCAGACAAGAAGTTCAGAACCAAATCAAAGCTTCACATTTGAAAGACTAGAAGAAGGAATCCTATTGCTTTTTGCAGTGTCTGAACAGGTCTTATGGGAGCTTTCAAATCACTTACTGATATCTACTCAAACCTCTTCTTCGAGACACAGAATCACTATTGAAAAAAAATACTGCAAATTCTTGTCAGTGTCCATCACTTTTGATTCCTTTAACAAGACTTTCAAACAAAGATCTCACACAATCATGCCAATGGCCTTAGCTGGTAAAAAGAGTTTTATAAAACCTACAGTGAATAGGCTAAGCCCTCTGATTATCCTGCCTGTCATTAGATATTTTAGTAACTTGACTGCGATCTTCTGACCACAGAAATCTTCATCATTCATGATTATTTCTAAGGTGAAAAGCTTATCCTTCATGTTGCTTCATGTCTGCAGCATTGCAACTGCAGTTCAGACAGTTTTGCAACTTACTGAAATATTAAGGGTAGATTTCTTAAGGTGTAAAAGGAATTTCCTTTTGGGGGCTTCTAGGGCCCAGGGTGAAGAGGAGAACACGCCATTCCTGTGATGTGCAAGGTGAAAGAAGCAGTTATGTTGTCCTGCAGGACTATTAATCCCTCAGGTGACTATCGCCTCCCTGAGTTCAATACACAAGTAAAGGCTTGTATGCTGAATCTTAATTCATGTACTTGTTTCTCTCTATCGATTTCTTGCTATTGAATTTTCAGAAACGTGAATTAAGAGAAGCCTGTAGCTGTTATTTTATACTCAGGCAGCTAAATGGTTAAAAATGAAACTACAAATGAAACTAAAAATGAAACAGTGAAAGCCGTATAATCTTCAGAAGTTATTGTAAACAAAAATGTTTTTGACCTTAATTTGATTTTTCTGGGGTTTTTTATATCACTTTGGTCAGAGATCATCTTTTCAGCAAAACAGATGAAGGTCTGAAAAAATAAGCTCTACAGTCTTGTTACTCTGCTTAGGATTGGAAAACTGTTTACTGGTAGAAAAAGGATGAACCAGTGTCTCCAAACCTAAACTAGATCAAAACTGAGGTCATCACTCTCCTGTAGCCCAGCTGTAGCAGCAGAAGCATCAGCTTTATTTGCTGCTGATACCTCCATGGGAGGGTAGAATGTGTTTGGCCAAAAGGCAGGCTGGGGTTGTGTACACTGGCCCCTGGATGGATCCTCACCTGCACATGTGTGCATGTGGCATCTGTGCAGCTCCAAGAATTCTCTTCTCCTCCAAGAGTGCTGGCAGGGAGAGAAAGGAGGTACATCCCCTGCAGGGAGATGTGGGGCAGAGACTGAGGAATATTCAAGAAGTAGCAACAGCAGATTCAGACCTTTAAAACAACAGTCAGAACTTTAAAAGACAGCAGAGAACCTTCCACTGAGGATGTAGATGTTAACCTCCCACATGTGGAGGTTTTCTGTATGAAGTCTAGAAAACCCTTCTGGTCTGAGAACAAAGATGGCCTTCTTAGCAAGGGCACAATGGGCAAGATCTTATCTTGCAGATCCTGTATAAAATGCAAACATTTTAGGTTGTCCTCCAGAAAAGCTTTGGTTTTGAGGGTCAAAATTCCCATGATATGAAAACATTTTTTTCTTGAAGAGGGATTCGCGGGCCTAACTTGCATTTGCCTTTTAAATGTTGTCAATCTATAAAAGCAGCTGAGTCAAATGACTGGATTCTTGTTTTGTTTTTTTCTTTCTGGATTGTTCATAAATTTTATGTTTTCCCCTTAATTTAGAAAACAGTACCTGCTTACTATTGTTTTATGACCAAAAAAGAACCTTTTCTTTGGAATAATGACTATTAGTATTGCATCACACATCGCTGTCCTTTTCAACTGACAAACACGATGCAAAATTATCTAAGTGCACAGGGTTAAAATCTTCCTTGACAGGAAATCTCACAGAAAACAACCTGCTGTTCTCATGAGCCTCTCATAGAGGACAGACCTGGGTAAGGGTGGGAGACCACTGTCACTTACAAGAGATTATACCAAGCATAGTAGTTTTGTTTTGAACATTAGTTGTGTCTACCAGAAGTACTTAGCCTGGAAAGTGGATTCAAACCTGCTGATGGCTGCAAGCTGCTTTGCATCTCTCTTATCCTGTGGGATCCTGTGGGATACCGAACAATTCCTTTTCTTTTTTTAACCATAATTATTAAATAAGGTTGATAAGTACAGTGTTTTAAAAACAAAACTCTCTTAATAACCAATAAATGTGATCAAATGCTTCCAGAAATTGCAAAATTGAAAATATTGTGCTTTCCATGGGAAGAAACCTCTGTGCTTTTTCATCATGTGCCTGTCTACACACACTGGTTCACATGTACCTATGTGCATAGCTCTGTACACGTGCACAGAGCACGCCTTTTCAAGACTCAGCACAACCTCCTCATATCTGCCATGACTTCCTATTGCCCAAGAGCAGACTGAGTACAGGTGGCTTCATAATAGCAAGCATAAAAATGACAACCATTTTTTTATTGCAAGATAACACACTGTCAGATGTACCACCATCTGTGTTATTCAGGACTACTCAGTGCCGGCTGCCACCAGCACTGGCCCATTATTGGAAAAATTACAGGAGGAGATGCCTGGCTTTATGAGAGAGCTTGACACTGGTCCCAGAGTCAAGTGTGACATAAACCCCAAAGCTGGACTTATGTCTGTATTCAAAGGGTGTGCATTTACACCATTTAACACACCCTGTTACACAACCACAGGCGTAGCCCAAGGGGATGCTCTCTACTATTTCCTTGTCAGAGATCAATGAGTTAAAATGATCAAGGCAAGAAAATTATTTGCATGGTTGTGAGAAAGGAATTAAAGATCCTAGTGACTTGAGCTTACTTTCAACATTTGCCTCTGCAGCTGTCATCACTGCAGAACTGCAGAAACACTCCTCACACCAAGCAAGAATCAGATGTCAAACCTGCACTAGCTCCCACAGCACTGCCAGACTCCTCTTATTATTGGGTGAATCCTCACAACACCAAAACCTTTGTCACAACCTGGGGACTGACCTCTTCATTCTCCATTACCAATTTGCTTTACAATCATGCACTAATTAATGCTGGACAACAGCAATTTTAAAATAAACATGCTCATTGCAGAATAATAACTAAGAGGATGTTAAGACCTTCCATTTCTGTGTTCAGCTCTTTGTTTTCTTCTCTTTTCCCTCACAGCTCAATTGTGAACAAAGAATGCTTTCTGAAATGACAAATACTGTGGGGAGCAGTTTCATTTCTAGTAGACTAGTATCTGATTTTGTTTTATTGCAGCAACTTCTGTTTTGAGAATGAAAAGGTTACACAACACATTATAAAATTAAAATACTGCAAGACTGAGAGGTATTTCCAAAATAATTTTAAATACCTAGGAAAAAACCTATCCAAACAATTACCTTCAGTGAAAATACAGTGTAGTCAACAAAGATTTTGTAAGCCTTTGTTTGG
Organism: Ploceus nigricollis; assembly: GCA_013399945.1. Classification (NCBI taxonomy): domain Eukaryota; kingdom Metazoa; phylum Chordata; class Aves; order Passeriformes; family Ploceidae; genus Ploceus; species Ploceus nigricollis. Next base: position 606,362 of record VXBC01002115.1, on the reverse strand, counting down.
CCTTTTTGTACATATGCAGTCATAATTAAACCCATCTACTGCATAAAAAATAAAGCCTGCCAGATGGACTAAAGATTTGAGGTAATAATTACAGATTACACATGGAGTAGGTATGGTCCCAGCTGTCCCATTCCACCTATGAAGGGCCTGACAAAATGTAAGAGTGGCTCCTGCACAAACAGTGCTTCCAGGGTGTTAAAAAGGTTGTACACAGCCATAATATTTTGACATGGTTTTATCAGTGAAGCCATAGCATAAAACTTAGGAGTTCCTCAGCAGTGAGAGCTACTATGAGCTCTCCATGGACTATATAATTTTCACATGGCTTCCAAACAGTGCTATGGTACTAGCCTTCATCCATTCCCACATACTCCTCATCTGTGACAAGCTGTATACTTTTTCTTGTCATCCAGGTCTGAGCCCTTGAAACTTCTGAAGTTAATTGGCCTGTGTTATCCATCCACCAGCAGTTTACCTGACCAGATACTTCATCATATACAGTAATAATAAATTAATGCAATCATTTCATATGATAATGCAATTTGATGCCCTCTTTTTCTTTGCTCTGAAATAATTTATGAGTGAAGGCTGAAGTTGATTCCAAAGTTATGTTGCTCAAAGCTGACTTCTCTCTTTACTGTCTCCATCCAGTCCTGACATACCTCAAGAAAGTAGGGCAGTGTAGCTAGAGCCCTGTGTTATATTCTTCCTTACAAGCTGTAATAATCTGACAATAATGATATCAGTTTCACTGACCATTCTCATATTCAGAAAAGATTTTAATTTCTTTAGGGTGTTGTGAAGAACTTCCATATATTTGATATAATCATGATAATATATCAACACCTCTTAGGAAAAAATAGAAACAGAAATAAAAATCTGAGCATGCAGTAAGCACTGTAAGCCATGTCTGAAATGACAAAACTGCAATCAATGCGGATAGTAACCCTGGAAGAAGGATGAGTCAAGAACATAAGTAAGCATAAAAAAATCAAGACTGTTCTGAAAATGCTTTCAATAGGTATAAAATTTCCATTATAATATTGAAGCATATATATGTGATTGCTTTGTCTTTCACTTTCTTATTTCTACTGCTATGGATAAAAAAGAAATGGATTTAAAAAGAGAAATCAAGAAAGCATAAAGCGAAAGATTAAATTACCCTTTTTTAGTTTAGTCTTACAAAAAATCCATCAAATTAAAAATATTAAAAGCTTTGTTAAATTTTCTTGAAAAAAGATAAGTAACTTTTGGTTAAAAAAAATTGGCTAGCTAAGTGAACTGAATGTAAAATATTGAACCTGATGTTTCTCACTGACATCTTAAAAGGAGACTCCAGGCATTAGGACCTCCAAAACAGAATTCCTTTAGGCTGTACATTGTTATGCTGTAGCTATTCCATTTCCTTTTCTTTGTTTAAAATATGTTTCTTCATCTATATTCCTATTAGTAGAAAAGCATATGCAAACAATTGCACTTCCACATTCTTAAAAATTAATGTATTTATTAAAAATTAAGTCCTGGTAAATCTGGACTATATTTAGAATGAATTTAGCTGTAAGAAAGGAAAAATAGTACTAAGAATTTCACAGAGCATGGAAATTAACTATGTTATGTTAATTGAAGTTGGATTTCAAACAGAACATGGACTCTTGTGGAGCTTCAATTACGAAAATGGTACATTCAGTTCAGCATAATAACAGTGTTCATTCTACCCCTCACTGAAGGGTCTTTGAACTCAAAAGTCAAGAATTGTCAAGAAATGTGAGCATCACATCACACAGAGTGTCTGCTGAGTCTGGGTGTTTCCCAAACACTAAAAGGAGCAGTGTACTGTGTCAGGAGGAGAGGCTTCATGAGCACCTTGCCACGGGAATCCATCTATTGCAGACCGCAAACATTGCCACATTTAGAACAAATATTTGTCAAGGTTACTTCTACCAGCAGGTGTCTTTCAGGGCTGGATTGACAGTTTGACTAAGTCCATAATTTTCACAGCTGGAGTTTCATGATTTGTCATGCAACGCTGGCCAGGCTGGCGCAGCGGGAAAGCCCCCGATCCTGCAAATGCCCCCGAGTATGCACCAGGATTTACCATGGATGTGCTGATCTGCTGGGACAGGGTCCAAGACACAAATCATTCTCTTCACAGGCAGGAGAATATTGCTGCTCCACAACAGTACAAGGATACCACTCCAATCTGGAGGCTTACTTCTTGCTGTGCTGCAGTTTTTCTGTTTCTTTATATGTGTACATATACAGATACACGCTTGCATAGCCTATTGTGTTGGCAGTGCGGGTTCAGACTAGAAAACATTTAGCTCTGGAGTGAAAACAGCTCCTTGCATGCTCTTTGGACTATAATCTCAGCTGTTATTTATTCTGTGGGCAGTTAAGCAACACCATCTCTTCCAAGATAACTAACAGAAAAGGGTAGTTGGCACCTGGCAGGTCTGGGATCTAAATGATTTGTAAAAGCTCAGTAGCTGCTTCTCTAATCCAGAATAATTTGTATTGAGTATGATTTTATATGTGAAAAGGATTTACTGGACTCATTATAAAAACAAACCACTGGACTGTAATCAGGATTGGCAAGGAAAGTAAGGAGGAAGAGCATTGTATAATGGAAAATATAATGGAAACAGTGCACTATATAAAAGAGTGAGGATGGCAGAAGGAAAAGAATAATTCCAGTTTCATTTCAAAATGTCTTCTGGCAGGTCTTCCTTGTGCCAGCTACAACATTCTCATACAGCATCCCAAAAACCTTTCTCTTAGCAACCTCCATTGAAAGTTGTTGTTAGCAATGTTGTGATGACTAAAAATCCAGCATTCTCTGGGGGCTGATTAGGTTCCCAGCCTTACAGCCATTATTTCATCTTTCATTGTTACTCTGCTCATTTATGTGTGCTTCTTTATTTTTCTTCTGGCAACATATTCCTCTGCTTCAGGTTCATTTCAGTTCATGGACCAAGGAATCCTACATCATCTTCTAAAGAGGAACTCAGAGTAGCAGCTGAGACTACCAATTTACTCTTTTGACAGAGATATTTTCTCTGGCCCAGGAGCCAACTGGAGCAAACTGCAGTGCAAAGGGGAGAGAAAGCAGAGGGAGGACAAAAAGTCAGGGAAATAAATTGCTTATAAACAAGTGCAACCCAAAGGTGAAACAAGTCTGTGGGTTGCTGTTGCTCGATTAATGGAAGAAATAAAGTTAAAATACCAGCTCCAAGACAGCTAGCTGTCACAGTGTCAGAGCTCAGGAAAGGCTTTTCCCAGACAGAACATAAAATAACTTCTCCCTTTCATCACAGGGACATCTTTGCAAGCTTTGTGTTAAAAAGGAAATCTGTTTCTGTAGGAGAAGAACAACATGCTTTTGTGACACGATGACAATATGGGAAGCTCTAGGGTAGGTAGAAGGGATGGCAACTCCAACACTCCTGATTTTTTATATTCCCCAAACTGCATCTGAGCAACTGCTCAGCATCCTCCTCTGCCTATTGGGGAGTGCTGCATTTTGGACTGAAAACTTCCTATGAGCCAAACTTATAAGTAGCTACTGAAAACATTATTCTTTCTTTCATCTCTGGATTGCTTATTGAATATTTATATGGCTCTGACTTTCTACCACCAGCAAAATTCCCCAGCCATATCCTGGCAACAAACCTCTGTTTCAGGATTTTTAACCTAATTTCTGCTCTGACAATTGTTTTACTCAATACATCNTTTTTTTTTTTTTTTTTGTGAGGACAGGTTAAGTGCCCTCCTGTTCCGTTATAGAGCTCCAGCATACTACTACTCTCCCATAATTAAATATCTGCAAAAGAAGTGGACAGGAACGATGATGGATGCAGTAGAGCACGGAGGAGCGATGGTGGGGTGGGCACATCAGCAAGCAGCCAGTAGCAGTGGGAGCATGCTCATGTGGAAAAAACAGAGTGAGGAGAGATGCAGAAGAACTGTGGTTTGGCAGAAATGACTGTGCAGTCATTATTCAGATGAGATCTCTCCAGCCAAACAGAGTGCTAGAAACTACATAGCTGTGAAATAAGTGTATGGTCATGGGTCATTAGGCCAACAGTATCTCTGCTCTCTCTCTGATGGGGGCAATAACATCTGACTGTAATTTTTAGATTGTCTGTGGTCACAGGAAGGTTAGATTTTGTATTTGTCAGATCAATTGTTTGTTTGTTTTTCTCTTTGTTTTCTCTATGAAGAAAGAAGTGTAAAATATTCCTGACCCAAAGATAGATAGCTAAAGTAGATGTCAGATGTTTTCTTCAGCAACAAATACTGTGTGTGTATGTTTTACTTAGGTTCATCTGAGAAAGGGTGGGACAACAGAACTGACCTTTTTCCTGCAGGTCAATAATGCATTATTGACTGCAACTTTTGTTCAAGTACTACCTCTACCAACAAAGTTGTTTCATGATCTAAGCAAAAATTAGAGATGCTCATGGTTGGGAACCTCTAAAGATAGTGACATTTCATTTCAGGGTATATCAGCTTTCTCTCTCTTTTTTTT
>VXBC01002115.1:438457-601794 GCA_013399945.1 Ploceus nigricollis | reverse complement strand
TCTTTTTCTTTTTTTTTTTTTTTTTTTTTTTTAAATTAGGTATATCTAAATGTGATAGATTCTTCTTCATCACAATCTCACTTCTAAGTACTGCACATGATTTAGAGTATTAAAATGTAGATCCAAAACACTTGGAAAGAGACAGAGATCGCCTCCGATATCTTTTTCACTTCAGAATCACAATGCATCTCTCATATGCTGTATTAGTCTAGTTTGTCAAGGTTTGTGCCCTCATGGCACTGTATCCCCATTACTCACTGCAAATATGAGGAAAAAAAACCCCAGCTCTCTATTTGGGATTCAAAGTGTTAAGCTCATCAGTCTTGAAAACCCAAAGAGGCAAATCTCCTTACATTTTCCATGGTACACAAATTTGCACTAAGCTTCCAGTTCTTACAGGGAAATTTTTAGCTTTACAAAACATTAATTTCTCCTCTGGATAATGAGTCACATAAACATTTGCAACTCCCTTATCTTGTCTGCCCCTCAGAGGAAGGAAACATCTTTCAGCTCTAGATGCAGGGCAGTACCACTAAGGGAGTTCAGTATTGTGATAGCTCCCCAAAGCCCAGCCATCAGTGCAGCAATGAAACACAAATCTTTGCATTATTAGTAATTCAAAATAACAATCAGCATGACCATTTTAATGGCTCCTACAGCTCTCAACTGGAACTTTGATTGCCATCCATTCCTGTCAATCAGCATGGAAAAGCTTTGCCTGAAAGCAGAACTGATTCTGCTCAGCATGGAAGCTGAAAAATTCAGCTACAAGGCAGTTAGTGGTAATATGCTGCTAGAAATGACATTAAGATAGTGAAAAGCTCTGATAAATAAGAGTAAACAAATTAAAAGCCATGACAAAAACATGCTCATACATATACTTACAGTGGCTTAATAGAGTTAGCAATGTGTGACTTTTAGAAACACAGGGAAAACTGGCCTGCTTTTAAAGACATACAGACAGATGTTTTAAATTAAAAAAATCTGGGCCCTTCTGCAAGCCTTGTTTCACGGTTTTCAGTCAGTCCAGTCCTCATTTGTTCCATAAGATACACCTTAAAATGCAATTGCCAGGATAAAGGATTGGATCTTTAATGTAAACAAAGTCTTAAACAGATCTTCATTCCTATTTTCTTGTTCCTGTGCTTAAACACCCACCAGCTCATCTCAGACTGCAGCGGTTATCAATTAGTTACACCCTGCATTAGTCTGCACATAAGAAGCAAAAGAAAACTCTTCCCCTCAGGAAAAGGAGCAGAAACCCCTTTTTTTCCCACTCTATGGAAGTAGCAAGCATAGCTTCCCTCTTAGCTCAAGAGAAGAAGAAACAGCAAGAATTGCCCCTGCAATTTGCTGCTGCAGTTCTGGGATTGCTTCAGTCTCCCCTTCAGAGGACCTGAGGGAGCAGGGCTGGAGGGCAGTGAGGCCATGGAGGTGCACGAGGCAGATCAACCCATTGGGACGTTTTCCGTAATTGCCTCTTAAATGAAGAATCCAGAAGTGACAGGGTCTCTGCTAACTGGGTTAGACCTTGCCTCCTCCAGCACATTGCAGTGATGTCTTTAAACCTTATGGATAGTGAGGTTTCCTCCTTTCCCTTGCTCTTGCTCTTTTGCTCACACTTTTCCTCTTTCCCTTGTCTTCCCTTCTTCTTTTCTCATCCTTTCTCTTTCACATCCTGATTCTCTTGTTGTTCCCTTCTCTTCTTTTTTTAGCTTGGTGTGGAATATATTCACATGTCCCCCTTTCAGCAGAGAAGAAATCACCACTGTGAGTGCAAAAGGATTCTTTGATGTTGCTGCTAAGATGTTCAAGGGCACAGAACTATTTTGCCAAGTCTGTATCAGCTCTTTCCCTAGGAGGAGTTAAAGGAACTGGGGTACAAAATGCAGCGGAGATCCCTGCAGTTCATGCAATGTCCTTGAAATTCACTTGTAGTGGCTTATCTCACTTTTGTGCCTAAGTTGCAGAGAAGTTGCCAAAAGTAACAAGATATACAAACCTCCTCTGTCTTCATCACCACCCACTAGACAAGTGTTTATCCACCTATGGAAAACTTTCAGTTCAATTTTTCTGCAGAACAAATAAAACTGTTACTTGATCATTAATTCGTACAATACACCAAACCTGTGCCTGGTGCAAACTTTTACAGCTGGGTTATGAAACTTGAGAGGCAGAATCCATTATGACAGTGCCATTATTCTGCTAATAATGTAGTTATTTCAATCACTTAAAATAACACTGTGGCACAAAGCACCATAGAACTGCACCACCAGACAGCAAGAATGAGCAAGCAGAAGTTGGTACAACCATATCATCAGACTCAATTACTCACTGTAGGGTAAATACTTGAAATAATATAGAGGGGATTCAGCCACATGAGGCTGACATTAATGGGACCCCACAGAGCTAAATCCCCCCCATACATCTACCCCCCTATTTCTGATATGATAATTAAGCAATGGGTTGCATGCTCTGCTGCCTTCGTTCCTGCCTACCCCGTGCACCTCAGAGCAGAAGCCAGGTCCCTCCAGTACAACCAGGCTTAGGGCACCAATACACAAATCTTGTACTCCTGCACCCTATTGCTCTTGGAAAGGGAAATCTGGAAACATTTCCAGAGCTACCTGAGCACTGATGTTCTAGGCTGTGGCTGTACTCAGCCCCATTCTCTCCAGGCAAGCTCAGTGGCATGGATGGTGCTGGTTGCTCATGGTTTGTAAGGCTTCCAGGCTGTCAGGTGACACAGGAGCTCACGGGCATTTTATAATTATGCAACAGAGCATTAAATAGAACTTTCACCAAAAATCCAATACATAATGTTTCCATTTTCCTTACTTTAGGCAGCTAACCCTCCACCAACATTCCCACTTGGAATTCAAATGTTTATATTCAAAACCTATTCAAACGTTTATAGGTTTATATGCCAGATTTATAGGTATTTATAGGGTTTATAAAATTTCAGCCACGGCCTTTTTAAAACAGAAGAGTAAAATATTATGAACAGTTTGGTAACAGTGAAGATGAACCAGAGATGAAGAATTTGGCTCAAATTCCCCTGACTTATAAAGATGTATTTTACTTCATTTTTACTTCTGTGCTATTTTCTGTGTATTATGGAGGGTTTCAGGCCTTCACATAACGGCTAGAAATAATTCTGTATTTTAAAATGCTCAAATCTATTTCTTTTGAAAAAGGCTTTATTAATTCTATTTTAGCTTCAGAACAGTGTATAGTCTATAAAAGCCTCCCTATGTTAATACAGAAGTGCCATAAGCCTAGAAAGTAAAAGCAACATGGGCATTCTTCATGGGATTCCCTAGGGATGAAATAACTTTGTTTCAACAATCACTAAATTAAAAAAAAAAAAAAGGCAAGAAAAAGAAAAAAGGTAAAAAATACCAGAATGTCAAAATGTAACAGTAATCATCACCACCAGTAATCAGTGATAATCCACAGGAGCTCAAGTTCTGCTGAAACTAAGTAGAGGATTGTCTTCTAAGACTGCTTTGGTATCTCTGCTAGGTGACTCATACAAGTCAGGAAGTACACAGGATAACAGGTCTAATAGTTTAAAATCGTTTGGGAGGGAGACATTTTTCCTGAACTATGTGATAATGCTATTAGCTCCAGTAACTCGAGCCTCAGGGTGATCCACACCAAAGCAGATAGACAATATCTGAGCAGCAGAGTCTCTGACCCCAAGAGATTTGTAGACAGAGACAGACCTAGACAAGACCAAAAAATTCTGAGATCAAAGAGGGGTAGAGAAGCTACAAGCTTGTCCTGCTTGCATAACTTGACATTAATACATAATATTTATTCATCACTAGGTACAAATCTGAATGATTCTGAGTAAGCTTAGCAGCAAGAGATTACTTGTCATTTAGCCATGTATCTGACTCAAAGGGATTATTTTAATACTGATATCAATATTACTTGGTTTGCACAGGCTGAGTGTTTGCCATGCTGTGACTGGAATTGGGGACTACAGAGTGTATCTTGCTCTCCTAATGCCAGTTCTGTGGCTTGTTTCTGTCAAAGAGAAATCCTCACTGCAAATCCTTGCTGTGATTGCAATGTGAGCTACTATTATGAAGGCACGAGGGGAGAAGAGTACTTCTGGGCACTACTTGGAATCCAAATTCAGATCTGTTCAGTCAGAATTATTCCACTGGTAAACAGGTTTTTTTTCCATTAGTTTTTATGGCCTGAACATAGGAAAATATTAAGATAAGATGCACACAACTAGGGACTGTCACCCGATTATCGAACCAAGTTATGACACAAAAATCATGGGGTGAAGTGAGAAACAGAAAATGTGAGCATTCTACCCTGAGCAGAAAACACCAAAGCAACACTCACTGCATGCTATAAAAGATAATAATCTCTGTACCTCATAGAAAATATGTAAACAATACATTAAGTAACCACAATGATCAGCAGGGACAATAAGAAAATAACCAACCTAGAAAACAATCAAAGGCAGAAAAAAATCAAATTCTTAAAACCAGAAAAGCCAAATATTTGTCAAATAAAGGTATAATAAATATCCAGGTAGCAAAGGGGACCTATTAAGTGCTGTCATATATATGCATATCTCTCTCAAAATTTTTCTTCACATTGACTGCTTTATTGCTTATGCAGCTTTCAGCTACAGATATTATGTCAATGCATTTAGCAGACATGCTTATGACAGGAAATGTATTAAAAATAAATAAAGAAAACATCTGTAAAAGTGACTAATGAATGCCAGCAGGTCTGTAAATATCACTGAATTTCTATTTTTTAGAAAATTCACACACCACAGCCAACAGATGAAATGCCTATGTGCTACTGAAATACAGTAACAAATATTTTGCTTTCCTATTGTCATAATGTCCAAAGTCATTTTGTGTTCAAGGGCTGTGACTCTTTATCAAAGACCTCTACTGGTAATTTGGAGGGAAATCATCTATGTTTTAGTTTTGACAAAGCATTAATTTTTACATTCAAGTAAAGGTCAACTACCATAGCCAGATGCAGCTGCAATGAAAATGTGTTCTGCTGAACAATGAAATCGTTCTTTCCATATTCCGTGTCGAACACCTCTTTAAATGAGTTATATTAAAACTGTACCAAAAATAAAAAAGCAGCCACTAATCCTTCAACTGTCAGGTATGATAAAGAATTAGTGAGATGTGAATTGCAGGGCTCAAACAGGAAAACAGCCCCAAAAAGAAAACACTTGAAAAGTCTGATTTGTAATGAAGGTTGGGATTGCTTAAAAACAGCAAAGATTGAACTACTATGGATAGTATTTTATAGGTTTATGTACCAGACTTATAGGGTTTATAGAATTTCAGCCACTGCCTTTTTAGAATAGAAGAGTAAAATATTATGAACAGTTTGGTAACAGTGAAGATTTGGGAGAAATCTGAGCTTAAAATACCAGAGTATTTGCAGTGTCCTGGAAGTAGAGTCTGCTCTAATTTTTCTGTACCTTTGATGACCTCTTCATGAACTACCCCTACATAATCAGTTTGATGTGATACTAAGAACTGGGAGAAAACTATGAACATGATTCAGATTTAGTAACATTAGGATCTCATTTTCCAGCTCTAAGTGAAAACATATTCTGAGCACCTAAAAAACGTTTAAAAAGTTATGGTCTATGTCACTAAGTCCTATACATAATTGACAAATGTGTGACTTATAATTGCCAAGTTCATAGTCACTTTTAACAAAGTCATACTTAAGTATTTCCACAAGGAAATAAAAATTATGTTAAAATTTGTACTCTTGCTAAAGAGACTAAAGAATTACGTGCTAGAGTGTTTTTCTTCAGGAATAAACCTACTGAATTTCTACAGATTTGCTGTTAGAAATGTCTGTCTCCCTGTTGTTCTTGATGCCTTATTACAGATTATGATTCAGTTCAATTTGAAGGGTAGCCTAAAAGACAGAGATATGGATCCAAGCAGCCTTCACATCATTAGAGTCTGGGAGCTATGCAGACCTAGATTTTGAATGAAAACTCTGCTTAGAGGCCGCCAACCAAGATCAGGATTTCACCCGTATTTGCATTTGTATAAAGCCAGAAGGGTTTGGCTGCAATTGTAGACTTTCCTAAGCCAGCATTTTTAAGCTTCAGTGTCTCAAGAAATCTACAGCTAGACAGGAAACAGAATTATTTTTGAGTTTGTTTTCGCTCCCTGTAAGAACCAAGGGTTAGTTCACAAATTTTCCACTGACAGGATTTTTTAAAAAAACCCCTCTAATAACCCAGAGAATGTTGAAATCTTTCAAACCCATAATGTTTCATTTTTGCTATGTTAACATGTAGTGACAAACCAGAATAGATACAAATGAGAAATTCAAAATAACTCATTTCAGCATTTTCCAAAAGAAAATTGCCTTAGAAGAAGAAGAAGAAACACAGTTCCATAAAACTTTCTGTAAACTAATGCTTCTGTTGCATTTCTTTAGAATTGCAATTCTTATTTTCCCAAGAAGAATGAAGGCAAAATAAGCAGCTTCAAAAAAGAAAGTAAAATCAAAGTTCTTTGGAAGGAACTACTCGAGATGCTCAAATGTGAGTGTTTTGAAGCACAATGGTAAAAAGAAAGTTTGTATCTTAACACTGGAATTTTTTTAAAGTAAAGATGAGAAGAATGGAATGAACCACATCCAAGGTCAGTCAAAGGGCAGATACTAAAACCTGAGCTGGTCCTTCTGGGCCCCTGGCATAGACCATCAGTCAAGAGGAAAACACAGAGCCAGAGCATGAGTTATCTGACTTACTGTGGATATGTATCTTAGGATGAAACTGGTCACACCAGGAAGGGGACGTTTTCTCTTCCATACAGGGAGCCAGAACCTGGTCCCACAGTTCAGGTGCAGACTGTTGTGGTCATGTCAGAAGACCCATGGGGTATAGATCACAACAAGAAAAAAAATAGGTAGGTATGGCTGTCCTACCTGCAAAGCATGGATTTAAACCTGGCAATTAAAAAAGAGAAAGGTTATGTGTCATCCATGTATGGAAATGCCCAGTTTACATGAGGTTGTTGCCTCAACACAGCAGCTGGAATGAAAAAATTCTTTTAGACAAGTTTTCCTTCTGCCTTGGTTTTTTCTTTCTCCTGAAGGACAACATAAGATGTAGCTTTGCAATTTAATTAAATGTGACATGTGTTGCTATAAGCCACATACTTGCAAGTACAGAATTTATGCCAAGTATGAGCAATCCTAGAGTAATTATGGTTTATGCTTTACAGAGGGCATGTCACTCAGCAGACAAGTTTCATGAAAGGACTGAGAAAAAGAAATGCCAAAAAAAGAAAAGGAAATTATGGGCCAGAGGGTTTAAAGCTCCCAGATGAATAAAGTGAAACTGGAAAGTCTCTTAATGACAGAGGAGCAGATATGACAATAATGATAATAAAAAACTAGAGGTTAGAGTTTAAGGTCAGACTGCCAAACCAGACACTGTGCTCAGGCTGCTGAGAGGCAATTACTCCAAGACTTGCCAGAAGTACTTTTTCCAAAGATCTCCTCCAGAGCCCTTGGGGTGTAATTCCCTTTCAATGCTACAAGCTGGATACGAAAGCCAATTTCAGGAGGTGGAGAAAGAGAAGCAGTGTCTGCCAGGGGATACCTGGATGTGTTCATAGGTAGACTCTGTCTGAAAAATCCTGCTACAGCTTTCGTGTTCTGGTGCATAACATCACTGGCCAAAGCCAGTGAGAGATTGTGACAGTAAAGAAAATGCATATAGATATTTTGGTAGTTAATACAATTTTCAAAAACACTTAAATACAAAATACTTTTTTTTTGTCACAAAATGGATATTCAGTTCACACTAGTTTATAAACTGCTTTATAAATTACTGTGATTGCAGTTGCACAGGCATTTAAGCATCATGACACTGTACGATACTCCAATATCAATAAAAATATTATAAACTATTTTAAATCTTCTTCTCCTTTCTATGTGACATTCAGCTATGCAAGTAGTGACATTGCTACACTGAAATACTTGGGGAGGAGATTAATTACATTGAGATAGTAAAAATTGCACAACCGCTGTGTGAAAGAGTCTAAAATATTTGAATACAGTAAAATGTGCTCAGGGGCTAAATCCTAGGCCTCTAAATAATTTAAGTATATTTGACAATTGTTTCTTTTCACACTTAACACCTCCGGTGAAAAAGATGTGCTCTCAGACACTGAATCACTCCAGCAGTCTCACAGAAAGGAATCAAAGCAATACATAACAACATGCAAAAAAACCCACCATGCACAAAAAACCCACCAGAGTGCAAAATTGCAGGTGGAGCCCAGGTGCCTCGATTAACTGCATTAAACTAACACGTGAGGGAACTTGTTTTCTGCTCTCCAGTTTGTGTATGGCAGTTACTTACCTGGTTTTTATTCTCCCAGATTCCTGGGGGCTTCCATAATCTCAAAGCTGTCCTCTTTTGTCTTCTGGACCATGCTCCTGAGTGGTGTTTTTCCAGCTTTACTTTTGGAGGACTCACTTTTCTCCCTTCTCATATCCTCATTTGCACTTACATTTTTTGTCTGAGCTATCTCAGATGTTCAGAAGGTCCCAGCTGTCATCTTTGCAAACAGATTAAAATACCTCTAGTTTACAATTTATGGTGAAACATTCCACTTTGGATCCATCTCCAAAAGATCAGTCACTACAGGAATGAAGTTCATTATTTTCTATCTATCCATTTAATTGTTTGAATAGTGAAACCAAGTTGGCCACCATAGGTTATCTTAAGATATTGCTACTCTGCCATTTCTCTAAAACCTCTTAGATAACAGTTCAGTGTTCCTATCTTTAGATTAAGGTTTAGATGGAAAAGCCTGACTTAAGTATTAACCTTAATGCCTGGCTCTGAAAGTGAATGTGATAATCACTTCAGCAAGTTTCAGAAGCAGAGTTTCAGATGTCAGGGGAAAAGTTGCATCCTGTGCTTTCACAACTTTCCTCATGAGTCCAGCCATCAACAGATTGCTACTGAAGAGTGAGTTTTCACTGAAATTTTAGACCAATTACACTGAAACCAAAGTGAAACTATCCTGGATTTTTCACACATAAACACGTCAAAGACCTGGTTTTTTCACTTGTTTATAACAGCTCCTACTAAAAAATTGCACCATGCTATGGATGAGTCTCACTACTACAATCCCTCTGTTTACAAGGGACAGATCTGATTACAGAGTGAAGATACTTGTAATTTTCTATAATTCCCCCACAGCATCAGCTCCACAAACAACTAGATTTGGGCAAAGCATCCCATTTGTGTTTTCATATGTGCTGAGACAATGACATCTGCATTTCTCTCTTTCTTTCTTACTGGATATCTTTCTCTCTTTCTGTCTTATTCGATATCTCAGGTTTGCATTTATTTTGCTTTGTTTTTATTGGCATCATCTCACTGGGAGCTTTTAGAATTTTCAGTGATCAACAAATACAAGCCAGGCTTTTTTCTTCCTCACTGTTGTTTACAATGGATGCATTTCCAGCATATAATGGACATCAGTATTAATCCCTAAGAACATGACTTTGCATAGTGAACTGGTTAATATCATGCTTTTTTGATACTCCGGCCCTCAAGGTGACCCACTGCTCCTCCACAACGACAACTGCTCACAACTCCTGCGATCAGCACATTTCATTATCAGACTCCTGCTTTTGAGCTAAGTACTTTAATGAAAATATTAAATAACACTGTCCCAAAATTGATCCTCGAGGGGCTCCACTGACAGTCTCAGAATATCATTAGGCCTTACATTTTAATGCTAATTATATTGTAGTATTTGCATCAGGGCAGCAGTGCTCCTGCAGCACTGCTCCCAGATGGACTCATGATACAGAGCCCTTCTCCAGAGCAGCCAGCCACCTGAGCTGGCCAGACAAATGGAGACAGGCTGGAAGCAGCATTCTACTGCTTTGAGAGGCCAGGATCTGTAATGCTGTAGCTGTAATGAAGATTATCTAATAACGAAGAATTGTTTAAAATTTTGATTTCTGCCACTTGCAGACTAAAAGAGGAGGAAAATATCCTGCCATTTCTTACTGAACTGCAAGAATGATGATCTAAAGTTCGTAGAAAATTGGAGTTTCTAAGAAGCTGATTAGAAAAGAGAAAGTAATAAGGCTACTTTGCTGCCCATTATACTTGAAGAAATATTGAGAGAATTTCTTGTATGATCTTCACAAATCTGTAACACAAGGCTTCTCTGGATGTTTTGAATGAGATCCCTAACTAATTCTAATTCCTAATAAAAATTGTTTTCAACATTAGTTTCAGTATTTCTGGGAAAAAAATCAACACACTGTCTTTCACCAACACAAGATTGGTTTGATGACAATAATCAGAAATCCATGAAGAACTATTTTCTTCTGATTGCTGAAGTATTGCAACCAGCACACACTCAAAGAATAGTTCCATTTCTATTTTTCACCTCAGTTTTTCTTTTATCCTTTCTGTAAGCTGATGGTAATACAGAGATTAATTTATTTAAAAAATTGATGAATTGAATCATACACTTTGTTAAGAACTTCATCAGTGTATCACTGATAGCAGCAAAATTTTCCCAGTGTTAGCTGGACTAACATCTTCCATAGTCTGCAGTCAACAAGAAGTATAAAGCAACTGAAATTAGTACATATGTGTTTTCCTGGCACTTGGAATCTGCATTTCCCCAGTGTGGGCATGATGTCAAAACACAGTGACAGTGTGCATGCATCCAAGAAAGCAAGCCTACAAGCAGTGAGCATGGAACAAAAACGAGAATCCACATAAAATCTATTTTTTTTTTTCTTTCTAGTGCAGATCTATTGCACTTCAGTGGACTGGTTAACTGACTCAATAAAAGCTCTCCAAAAGTTATTGAGAAAACAGCCTGACTGATTGCAAAGCAAAACTGACAGAAGTGCTCCTACTACTTATGGCTTATACAGAAACGTTCAGAGTGCTTGACAGACATTAAATTAATCCCACTGTATCATAATTCTAATTGCCACAGGGATTCAGACTGTTCTGAGGCATATCTGCTGCAGAAATTAAGTGTCTGTAGCACCCTCCTAATGCAGAAAATACAGTTAAGCTCATTTGTTATTTCAGGGAGAATATTCCTCCAAGGTTCTTTTCCCACCTACATTTTAAAATGGGGCTCAGAGGTGCTCGTTGGTATCTTGTCAGCACAGCCTTTTTAATCTGTTAGCTCTGTAAAAAATGGATGTGGCTGTAATGTCTCATTTGAGGATTTTATGATGGTTACTGTGGTAGCCAAAAATGGCAATCTCACCAGTTGCTTGGTTTTTATGTTACTCCTGAGCTTTCATATACGATAAAGTAGGAGCAGAACAGTCTTTGCTTGTTCTTCTTCCAGGGAAAAACATCCACCAAAACAAACCACAAAACAGATGTAAGCCCAGTTTTAACTCCCCTCTTCACCTTCCTTGTTTAAATTCTAGATTTAGTACATGTAACATTTCTGACCAACTCCTTTCCAAGCTCTTGCATACTCAATCAGCAGGAAGATCAAATGTTTTTGGGTTTGACAACCTGATTTTTTTCAAGGTCCAAGACTAATATTCTGGAAAAAAGTTTCTTCAGCCCCTGTCACCTTAAATGGAGCTTCACATTGCTGCCCCACCTAACCTACTCCTTGAAGCACAGTGGGCATAGCCCCGTGACAGCCAGAGAATTACAAATGTACATGTGGGTGGAAGAAAGAACTGTACCAGGTGCTGCATTCCCACAGCATCAGTGGACTGAGTTTGTATTTGTGGCATTTACTGATGTGGAAAAAAGGAAAACACTGTAGTCCTTCAGAAACTGAACATCAGCCCTCTGCTAGCCTTCATGGTTTTGGTAAATTCTCAGAAGAGCTACATAGGCAGGATAGGGTATCTGTAGTGGATTTACTGCTTCCTCCATTTTAGCCAGCCAAAGTGAGCTCTCAGTTAGGTTCCCAGTGCAGATGTGGTTTTGGTTTCCTAGTAGTATGAAGAGTTTTAATGGAAAAATTAAAAATTTCCCCTGAAGAGAAGTATTTGCAAAATACTCACCAAAATCACAGAGTTGCTCAACAAACAGAAAGGGTTTTAGCAAGCCAGTCACAGCCAGGGACTTGGGTTTTGTAGGAAAAAAGGTAAAGTGCAAGTGAAAAATGTCAAAATGCAAGCATAGAAGGGCAGAAAAATTTAGGTTGATGAACAAATGTACAGTCTTTTCCTTTACACCTTGTGCACATAAAGCTGATGATGGTTCTTGGAAAGTCCTGCCAAAGAATTCAACCTACAGTAGGAGAAGCATGCTTTAGGAGCATGTCCCTCCTAAAGGAATCACGTAAGAATGAAATTAGCCCCAGGAACAGACAGATAAATCTATCTATGTAGCCACTTGGCACTCATAAATTGTTTCCATGTGCCTAAATGGATTTTGTTTCCTGTAAGACTGCAGTCCATTGGCACCTTGCACTCTTACAGTATTTCAGGTAATAGTATCCAAGAAATATAGACTTTGGGATTATGATGGTTTGCAAATATTAAGCTGCTTAAGCCATCAAATGCTGCCACCTTTGTAGTATGATTAACAAAGGCTATGGGAACTAACATTTTATTTCTATTTTAATTCGTATTAGTAAGGTGAGTGAGCAGTGGGGTAAAGACTTGGCATGCTGCTGACAACTTTGTGGTCAGCTTCACTTTTTTCAGGATTTTACTAGGTATGAGGAACTGCATTGCTCTGTACTCAGCTCAGTAGAATGGAATTTCTTGTACAAACATCATTTTCAGGAATATAATGAAATCTTTGATACTGTGACAATTAACACAGCAGAAATAAAGGTTCTTGGCCATTACTTTCATCGTATCCAAACAGAAATTAGAAGACAGAGATCAGAAATATCCTATTAGTTACCATTTGCTGAAAGAAGGGGTGGAGGGTTTTTCTTTTAATTTTTTTATTTATTTTGCTTTTGTCCTTCTATGATCAAAGCCCATAAGAGCTCCTTTACTATTATCCCTTGCTGCTGACTTTGAACCACATCAGTGCTTTAAGACTGGTAGGAAGCCACAGAACAGCAGTCGATACTAAGTAGTTTTATTCTACATTTCCTGATGCTGCTTTTGCTAAAAATATCTTAGACTTGAAAAAAAAAAATCAATAAGCACCACTTTTATCCTCATGGCTTTGATTGTCATGCTCCAAGAAAAATCTGAAAAGCAATTGGCTCCACTTTATGGCAGATACAGAGACTAGAACTGAGTAGGTCCCATTCTCATCATCTCATGCCACAAGGTGAAAACCATGGTGAATTAAAAACTCATCTTTTTCTTCTAGTAGCTTAAAATGAGGCCATTTGGTGTATATTTAGCAAGGACTCCAAACAAAATAAGCATCCAGCAAGGATTTCACTCTTCTTCCAGTGTTCATTGCACTGTGATGGTTGTTCTCTGCCATTCCATAAGTGGGTAATTCACTTCCAGAACAGTTTAATTCAACACTATTTTTGCCATTAGTGTCAATGAGACTATGGTTCCTTGGTGCCTCAATTTTTTTTTTCTCTTTATATCCCTTGATTCATCTTCTCCAGCCTGCCTCCCTGCTTCATAGCTTTCACAGAGACTGGATTGCAGTTTCATCAATTCCTCTTTCTTTTCTGAATAGGATGGAATTTTTTTGCATCCTCAATATGGACAGCAAATGTAAAAATATCCTCATTTCCATGGTGTCATCTCAAAATGTTTCAATGTTTCTGTGATCCAACATTCAGTGGCTTGCTAAAAAGAAAGGAGCAGTTTAAAAAATAATAATCCTAATCTTCAGATATTTCACTGCCACAGACAACACTGGCTTTTATGAAGAACATATTTCTAGGCAAGAGGAAAATCATCATAGACAAGGAAAAAAAAACACTGAAGAAAATCAAATCTATGTAAACAGTTAACACTGAGATCCACAGTTGTTGCCAATTTTAAAGATTCATTGTGTGGCCTAAATTCTGAAATTTTCACTCAGTCCAATACAAAATGAGACTTTTGAAGGATATGTTCAGTGAAGATGATGTCCATGGTAACACTGGGAGTTACTCATGTGCAGCCTCAAGGCAAACCTCAAACACCCATAAACAAGTTTGCCCTTCATCTGAGTGTTTGGTACAGACTCATTTCCCAACCTTAATCTCAGCAAATACAAAATTCCATACACATGAAAATCTGCATTTTCAAATACCAGAATCTTCTTTTGTACACACTAAACATATCATAATATACATAAGCAGTAAGATTTTAGTTTGCAAAGAATTTTCATCTGCAACATAAGCAGAAACAAGGTATAAAATAATTTTCTCCACTTGTAAGTAGATCCTTTAATTAATTTGTAAACTTCACTTAGGGGATACAGCATTTTTAATTTTTAATAGAAGGTTCTGTTGCTGACAGAAAATCTTTTAGGAGCTATGAATACAGAGGTGGGATGTTAGCTTTCAAAAAAGCATATTGCACAACAGATGCTATGTTGGGCAGACCCTCCAGTTTTCCCATGGAAGCTCCTTCTCCCTTAAGTTTACTGAAGGAAGATAATAGATTAAAGAAAAATAAAGTAGAGAATGTTAGAAGCAAAACATGGTATAAAATTTACATGCTAACTAAAGCTATAAATTAACCAGATTGTTATTTTAACAAATAACTGTTTCTGGAATACAAGTGAGGTGGTAGATACTTTATATTTACAAGAGTTAAAGCAAAACTAATTGCTTATGTTTCATGATCAGTTGCAGCTAACCTGCTCCTGTACAATTTTTCCAAATACAGATCTAGGGCATATTTCCATTACCCTAAAATAAAAGCACTTTGTCATTTATACATCAGAATAATTACCCATTGGAAAAGAAACTAATTGGATAAAAAAAGCTAAAATATATGCAAGACATTTTATAAAATTTTATAAATATAATTTTAAACTTCTTTCACAGTATATTAGCAAGTATTACTTTACTTCAAGTAAAAACAAACTTAACAGGAACTCATACAGGATTTCACAGGAAACACTACAAGAGAAAAATAAAATGTCTACATCCATTATCTTAAGTCAGCAAACAAAAGCTATGGATTTTCCAGCAGAATACTTGATTTTTCAGGTATCCAGCATAATCAAAACCCCTGAACACTACTTTGGTTGTGTTGGCTTTCCAATCACTTCATAATTCTGTAGGAAATGCAGCTTTGTGTAAATTATCTCATTTTACTGTACCTCAATGGCAAAGACTAAAGCAGGTGTGTCTCTACATCGAATAACAGGAGTCATAATTTCAAGATCAACCTTTTACATATTTTCTCTTAATGACATTGGTTCTGGTAAGACCAGAGTACACCAAGAAGCAAGTGTGGGTGCAAGAACCCTTGACAACTCTGTGACATGCTCTTCAAGCCACTGCCAGACACAAGTGACTGCAACCACAAAACAATCCAAAAATCCTCTTAGGGAACACCATCAACCATCAACAAGATTATAACAACTTCTTAAAAAGCCTCACAGGGCAACATTTCCCACTTACTGCTGGCTGAGGTCAGAATTTCAGCTGGAGCCTGACTTCCAGTGAAGCTACACAGATGTACACGGGTATCACTGGGATCCAGTGCGTGGTTTCCAGTTTGTCACTGTCCCAGCAGAGAATGAAGTGAGTACCTGTTATTCTGGGCAAGCAGCACCTGTGTTTCTGGGCAGATACACCTGACAGAGGTCTGCACACCACAGCTGCAACTAGATCCCAGTTTTGAGATGCTACACAACTCCTTTGGCAGTGGGTTGAGCTTTTGTGCCAAGGGGCTGACAGGCTCACGGACACTTCTTCGAGCTCCACTTTGTTCCCCACGGCCTGCTGTGGGAATGGCTTCACCCCAAACCAAAAAAAGGCTGTTTCTGCTGCCAGGAAAGCCTTTCAGCTGTGCCTGTGAAACCTCTCCTGCCTCCTCCCAAGGAAAGGTGCAGGCCAGACAGATATCTTCTGTGGCACATCCCAGGCTGTCTGTGGGCTCCTGCCTGGATAATGCTGGCTCTAACACACGCTAATGTGAGGCACAAGGACTGAAGACATCCCAAAAAAATCAACACAGAAAGGCTACACATTTAACTTAATCCTACCTAATCTTCATATGTGCTTCAAAACTGCAGTTATGAAAAAAACCTGTACCTGAGACTTGTGCCTGTTAAGGCTCTAGCAGCGTTCCGTGGCAAGACAGCAGAGAAAGGTGTCAGTCAAAATCAGAGATTTTTAACTGGGATGAAGGGCACAGGATAAGGAAAGGGTGATCAGTATGATTACAGGCCTATGAAAATAAAAGAGGTGATGGCAAAGGGGCCATCACCTACTCCAACACGACCCACAACAGGGCTCTGCCAACCACAGAATGGCCACAGCACAGGACAGCAGGCAGGTAAGGAAATTGCATTTGTGCAGGTCTTGACAAACATCCACCCCTAACATTCATTCTCTTCACTTACTTGGATCTTACTTCCTTTGTAGCCAACGTGTCTCACCCCCGAGGTGAATGCTTTTGTTGGTACAGGTTTTCTTCATCAGCTCTCTCTAGAAATTGGCAGGCTGAGAGAAGTTTTCATTATCACAGTCCATGAAGCGCCCAGAAATCAGATCTTTAAGGCAATCAACTGTAATTATGTAAAATCCTAGGCTACGTTCAGCTCTCCCACTTTGCTTATGCTACTGTAGCTGTATGATTTCAGTGGAACAGATCCTGGCTCTTGCCAACAGAAATAAGATTAGAGTTGCCCCTAAAATTATGCTTCAGGGAACACAAGAAACTACGCAGGAAAGATAATGTATTTGAGAACATTTTTAATAAATAATGTGACAAAAATTACTTTTCTGATTATTGGATCCTCAGTATGCAAAATTATGGCTAAAATATGAGGTTTCTTACATGAACATAATGAAAACATTAATCACATGGATTTTCCTTTAGTACTGCACACCCTTTCTATGGAACCTTTCTTTAAAAATTAGCTAAATGAAAAATTTCAGTCCTCGGTAAACACCAAAACACTTTTTTTTTCTTTTTTTTTTTCATTGGGGCTAGTCCTGATAGCTGTCAATAAACAAACACACATTTTTCCATTAGCACCAATGACAAAGGAATTTTATAATTACAAAAAAGATCAGAAAACCTACAGACAGAGGACATCATTTGGCAAATTCAATGCAACTAATGCCTCTATTTCAGCTTTAATGATAATCCAATGTTGAAAGAGGCCACAGAAAAATTGGTAATTTTCTGTAAGTCCAGGAAAAGTGAGAAGTGTTTTGATTATGGCCCACATTAACATTTGTTACTTTACCATCTGTCATCATTCAAATATTCCAAATACAAACATAGAGCATTAACAAAAAGATGAAAAATATCCCAAACAAATGCTTAA
The DNA here is from genome assembly GCA_013399945.1 of Ploceus nigricollis. NCBI lineage: Eukaryota > Metazoa > Chordata > Aves > Passeriformes > Ploceidae > Ploceus > Ploceus nigricollis. The sequence goes on along the minus strand of VXBC01002115.1, from coordinate 584,348 downwards.
CATTTTCAATAAGACAAAAAAAAGGTTAATAGTTACAATGGTTTACAAACAAAGTTTAGTGATTGTGCTTTTAAAACCAAAAAAAAAAAAAGATAAGCAGTGCATTACAAAAAAAATCATTGCCAAGATCAAACAAAACTTCTTTAAGTGGCACTTCTTCTTTAAGGTGAATTGACACAAGTAGAGGTCTGAGATTTGGGCCAGTAGCAGTTGATGATATTACCTAATCGTTATTAAAAATGTCCATTGGTTTTTTTTCATAAGCAGTGTTGAAGCTGAAAATTGGAAAGAAGTTTCAGATAAACTTGCTCATGCTATGATTAGGCAAATAGCAATCACATTGGCTTACCTCCTGCCTATCCCAAAGGGCATTTTTAATAAGAATGTATTTAATGATGAAAATGGAAAGACAAATCAAAGTACCACAGGGGTTTAAAATGAGTACATATTTACAATAAGAGCCATCTTGTCCCAAATTAATTTTACTTTCATTTGTCAAACTGTATCATCTGCAAAAGGTTAGCAAGAGACTGGCAGAACATAAGACACACAGTCTGTGTTAAAACTGCAAGGTACCATTTGCACTGACTGCAGACCACAGTGGGACCCCGAGAACCAAAGAATGTTCTGCACCACGTTCACCACGGGGACCTCTTCGATCACTGCCGCGTCCCTTGCGGTGTTACTGACTGGCTCACTGCAGAACTGGCAGTGCACTGAGCACCGCCTCGCTGGGGAGAAACCTTGGAATCCCAGGCCCTGGAATTCCCTCCTGTTCTAATCCTGGAGCAGCAGCTGGCCCAAGCACCTTGAAGAGCAGCTTCCCTGCCCCCTCGGGCAGAGAAGGTGATGCACTCAGCGTTACGAAATAGGCAAGGGCCGTTCCTAGTGAGGAGGGTTTACAAAGAAAGAGTAAAATAAAAACTAGCATTCTGATGGCATGAGGAAAAAGGAAAAATTGTACACTCTGATTGCACTGAACATTATTTCTGGCGTCAAACATCATCAGACTTGAGGCATCTTAAGTGATTTATTTTTTTTCTGATTAGATTTCAAAAGCCTGTTACAGTACATGTCGTTGTCTTCAGCTTTCTGTTTCCTGCATTAAAAAAAGAGGATATGGATTACTACATGTTAACCTTTATTATTTAAAACTTATTTTACATACTTCTTAGAGATTTGCTAATTACTACTTTAAATTATGCACAGCAGTGCAACTGTGTGTTGGCCACCCTTTCTACAATCAGTATTTAAATTGAATCAATATAATTAGGCAGAAAAAGTAAAGAAAAAAGTTTGCATCTTAATATCTAATAAAATACAGAATGATAAACTGTCAGAAGATGTGAAAGGCAATGTCATGGTGCTCTTAGATGCTCTAATTCTTTATTTTCAGTTTTGAAAGAATCTGGGTAAAGTGCTCTTCAAAATATCGTATTTCTGCAAATTCTGTTCCGTAAGTTTTAGTGTGGTGACAATTACATTATACTACATATGACTTGTTTTTTATGTTTTGACACATTCCTAGCTTGTTTACTTGGACTGGGGATTACATTAATGGAAAGATAAATGCACTCATTTTCCTGAACAGAAATACTTCTGGTTCAAAAGCGTTTTTTCCTGACATCTGTCTAAAAAAACCCAGCTTTATTGTAGTCATCTTCAGTATTACAACTGCAGTTACCTCCATCTCTTCTTCTTCTTCCTCCTCTCCTTGTTCATAGGCTCCCAGTACTTGCATTTCTGCAACATTCCTTCGGGCTAGATTTGCTTGATCTGCCCTCTGTCTGCCTCCTGACCCTCTTGACGACATGGAGCTGGAAGAGCTGGGATCTCTAGGATTATTTGAAGTTGGAAACGTTGGTCTAGAATATGGCAGGATGTCCTCTGTATAAATAAATGCATACATTGTTATGTTTACAAGCCCAGAGATACTGTGAACCTACAATTTCTGCATGCAGTTGATTTACTTTTTATGATTCTCAGGAGGTTAAAAGTGATGCCTGACAAGAACATGAAATATGCTGCTTCCATAGCAGCATTATAGAAGTTTTCTCAAGGAAATTTATAGTCTTTACATGGTAACATTCGCTACAGAAAAACTAATTCATGATTAGTGTCCATTTCATTTCAATTTAGGATCCCTGTCTATGTTCTACAGGGAAATGAAAAAAACCCCACCCCTGTAGTATATATTCGATTTGACACAGTAGGAGGAAATGAGAATACAAGTATGATACAAGGAACTCACTCCATCTTAAATACTGGACCCTTCATTTCTCAGGCTGAATTTGAGACACAATCAGTGGCCATGCTTTAATATTTCACCACCATCCTCCATGGTAGCATCCTAATAACTTTTCTCTAAAGCAATCCATTGTAATCAAACTTTTACTCACGTGCCCACTTAACCAACTTAATACCCAAACATCCCATATGTTATCCCTAAATACCTGTAGGTAGAAAGGACCAGGCAATCTATGCTCTTTGTGAACTCTTGGCATGTTCCATTAATTAGTACACTTACCACTTTCCATAAATAAGAGATTTCTTTGATCAGGTCTGGCTTATATAATGCTCTGTGGGTTAGTATTTATACTTAATCCACAACTATTAGGGCTTTCTTACTCTTGAAACAGGACCAGGTATCATTCTGGGCCTTTTGTTCTCTACAAATCAGCAAAATGGGCCAAGTGTTGATCCTTTGCTTGGAAAGTTAAGTTTCTGAGTTACAGATCTACTGTCTGACTTCACTCAGTCTCCTTATGAACCAGATTACAATTAGATACATTAAATATAACTAGACTACAAGTGTATGGTAGGAGAAGGGATACCGATCCTTACAAATCTTAAGGAATATTTCTTTTTGGTTTCCTCATCATTAGCTTTAATACATGACGGGTCTAAGGGCAGCAAAGTAGAAAAGGAATGTTTTGCAAGTAAGCTTGTTTAACCCTAACAAGATTCTTCAGCATGACACATATTAACACTACAGTTATGATAGACGGTGGTGACTCAGCAGCCCTAATCCCACATCAACAGCCTGCAAAGCTCCCAGCGACCAACGCCCAGCACTCCAGCCAACCCCGGGCAGGCAGAATGACCTTGAAGGAGATGACTTTTTGCTGGTGCGCCGTCTCGTTTTGGTGCTTTGCTCGCTCGCGGTTTGCCGTCGCCTGGCTGCTCCAGGGGCTCTCTGCGCTCCCCCGAGCCCGTCCGCAGGTCGGGATGCTGCCTGCCCTCCGCCCCGTCCCTGCCCTTGTAGCTCGCTCCCTTCCTGTCCGCCGATCTGTCCGTCCTCGCGTCCATGGAGGCGAGCTTGGGCAGCAGCACCGGCCGCACCTCCAGCTGCGCCTTGGACTGCGCCGTCGGGGACTTGATGGCTGGAGGGGGCACAGGAGGAGGGGGCAGATCTGTGGAGTTGGAAGAGAAGAGTAATTACGATGAAATCGTGCACTAGTGAAATTAAGAAATAATATTTGACTTGAACTGAAGAAACAGATGCTCTTGTTTACTTTCTGCCCTCCCTCTGCCCTCCTCTCTCCACCCCAAAAAGTATTATGTTACTGTTGAAACTGCTGATGGGAATTTTTCCAAAAGCTTGAGCTTTAAAAACACAAAGGAGGACCTCTCCCTGCCTTTTCAAATCACAATATTTTCTTAAAAATCATTACCAAAAACTGCAATAAACTTTAGGCACTTGGATATCAGCTATGGATACCAACAAAGAGTAATGGATAATAACATATCCTTTCTGACATTTGTAATTGTTTGCTAAGTCCATTCAAGAATACAGCAGCTTGTGCTGCAATTGCTCAAGGTCTTCAGCGTAGTGAGCATTAAAGCAAACGAGCTGGGATGTAAGAACGTGTATCAGATGCATTGCTGACATATGTAAGGATAAACTATATGTATTATTGCACTCTTCTTTGAAAATAGTAAGTTAAAATAACACTCATATCTTTGATGTCTGTGGGTATGTCATAACATATTAAAAAAAAATCACAGTCAGTCAATGAAATAATAAGTTCTCAGAAAAAAACAAAAAAAAGAGGAAAAGACACACAAAGACTTCTGGATTTGTCTCTTTAAATTAGCACATGTTAAGGGGTTTTAAAATTCTGAACATTTTAAAATACTATCTATAAAGCACACACACAATTTACTTCATTATATTTTTCTACTCTTGCATTAGGACATAGAACTAGAATATGTAAAATGTTCATCAGGATGCAACAATGTTCTGTGGAATATTAATGTGAAGGGAAATATATAGGAGTCAAGCAAGGAAGTGGCAATACAAAAGCAGTTCACAATAAAGCTATAGGCACAATTCACATGGATTTAAGAGAACAACAGGTTAAAAAAAGTGAGATGAGGTTAATATTCTCAAGTGGAATTGCGAGGAAAAAACCCGTCACTATTAAAAATTGAAACTTCAGGATTTTGTAATAGTGTGCTTTCTACTTCCACAAAAATCAGGGAACTGCTGTGTTTTTCAAACACCATCACTATATATACAGCTAATTCTAAGTCTATTTAATAGAATGTTTCAACTTAAATTTACCTAAATTAGGCCAAAAATAAAGGCAGTAATCCTGAGTAAGAAAAAGTAGATATCTAAGATATACATATAAGTTCAGATATGGAAGATGCCAGAAATTTTTGAGAGGTTTTCCAGTGACACAAAGCATGAGTGACTTGATCCAGCCCTGTGGAAAGATGGAAGCAATGCAGAATTCAGTGCTCTGTGTAAGCTTACTGGGAACCATCCGCCACATTCACCTGGTGACATATCTTGGAATTATCCTTCACCTGTCTCAAACAAGACTGGAAATCTTATCAATTGGCTGGACTGGAATGATGAGGAAGAAAGATGTCAAAAAGTATGGTTCATAAGGTTGGACATACTTCAGGGAAATTACATCCTGCTGCAATAACTCTACTGTCTTGGTGGAAAAAAACCCACAACAAACAAACAAAGCAAAGAAACAAAAAAATCCTATCAGAGTAATTTGTTTGTTGAATATTAGCAATTTTGGAGAGCAGCTAAAGGTAAACAATTGACTATTGAGACTTAATTTTGAGTATCTACCTAACACTCACAATTTGCAGGTATCTTTTAAGAAAAAGGACTGTCATTTTCAAAGCCTAAAAAGGCATAATGTAAGCCTGGATAAACTAAGTGGCTGGATCAAAATGAAGGGGAGGTTTAGATTGGATATCAGGAAAAGGTTCTTCACCCAGAGAGTGGCTGGGCACTGGAACAGGCTCACAGAGAAGTGGTCACAGCACCAAGCCTTACAACATACTTGGCAAGAAAGCACAGAATCATTTATGCTGCATTCCTTTGTTATCTGTAACTGTTAAACACGGTTTAGAGAGGTAACCTCTGTTCAGTACACAGCCTCAGCAGTGAAAGTCTGTAATTCCAGCCACCAGAGTAGCACTCAGACTACCTCTCCTAAAAATGTCTAAAAATGCTCTTTGGTGGCAGGTGACGTCCTTCCACCAAAAAGCAAACCAAACTACTTTCACTGGGCTGCCCAGCCCTGTAGATGCAAATTTGAATTTCTGTAACACAAAGACCCACACCCATGTGATCTTAAGAGTCAATACCTGCTGCAGAAAGTGTTGTTCTGAAGAAGTATATAACCTCTTACAAATCAGCAATCATGTGAAAATTCATGTGAAGTCTGCCTAAGACCTCAGAATTGGGTGTAATATATTCCTTGAAAGCCCTGTGCATAAAACCATGTCAATCCAGACTAAAGCTTATTAAGCACAAGAACTATTCTTCCAAAGCAAGGCTGAAGATGGACCCCACCTCTCACAGAGCACTGTTAGCAATTACAGAACTTGGACAAGGATTTAAAAATAAGATAAATTCCGAATTGGCCTCTGGAGATTCCAATAATTCTTTCCTTCCTGAGGAAAACTTTCTTCTCACAGTATGTCTTCCCTCAGAAGAGGACACACTGATTCAAAAGTGGATGAAGATACTCAAACTCAGAAGTGTAGACTTCTGGAACCAGTGCTTTTCTTTTAACACACTCTGGTTGGATTTGTCCTTATCTCAACCCTTTAGGGCGTGTGTTGGGCACCAAAAAGGACTGTCATGGCTTTAAGCACAGCTGGAGATGAAATTCCTCTCAGGCACTCACTCAACCTTCCACCTCTCTTTCTCTCACCCCAGTGGAATGGGGAGGACAATCAAAGTAAAAGTTATATGTTGAGCTAAGAACAGCTTAATAATTGAAAAGTAAAATAATACAATAATGGTAAACAATAACAATAACGATAACAATGAGGGAAAAAAAAAAAAAGTGATGCACAATGCAATTGCTCACCACCCACTGGTCACCCAATTTGGTCACCACCCACTGACCAATCAGTGCCAGACCCCCTTCCTGAGCCCTTCTGGGTAAATCCCCAGTTTATATACTGGACACAACGTTCCATGCTGTGGAACATCCCTTGGGACAGTTTGGGTCACCTGTCCCAGCTATGCTCCCTCCCAGTTTCTTCTGTGCACCTCCTCACTTGGCAGAGCATAAGACAAGGGAAAAAAAAAAAATGTCTTTGACTTAGGATAAACATGACTTAGTAAAAAAACATCACCAACACCATTCTTATTCTGATCCAAACAAAGCCCTGTAACAGCTGCTGAGAAGAAATTAACTCTATTCCAGCTGAAACCAGGACAATGCAACATCTTGTGTCTCACATGCTCCACTCACTTTCCCTTCAATAAAGCACTGAATAGCCCTTCTCTTGAACCTGCTGATGTGAAGGGAGTGTAGATATCCAACATCAGCCTTTTCAGCTTCCCTTGGAGCCAGTGTCCAGCAGATGTGCCATGGCTGAACAGATACTGAAGGGAAGGAACATTCCTGTAGCCTGTTAAATAAAGCTTGGAACAAATGACTTTGTTCAAGAATCCTTTACAGCTACACAGGACAATGAACAAAGTGGCGTTGAATCTTGACTATGGAAAGGGAAGATGCACTGATATAAAATGTTTCATAAACTGGCAGCAGCTCTATGGTACAGTAATAACTAAAGAAAAGTGATATTCGCTTTCAAGAACATTTTTGCAACCTGCAGGGAAACTATAAAAATCTTCATTATAACACAGTACTTCTGACTGAGAAGAATCCTTAACTGAGGGGAAAAAAAATCCCTTTCAGAGGTCAACACTATTACACCCCTGTGGTATTTATTTTAACAGCTCAGATCACAGAGAAAATCCAGATTCAATCTGCCTCCTCGAGTACAAACTGGCACACTTCTTATTAAAAGCCAAATGGAAGCTTCCATTGTAAGGAATAAAAAATAAATCACAAAGCAACATCAAACCAATAGAAAGAACTCAGAAGTATTTGTTAAAGGTCAGCTGTGCTCGCATGTTTCATTCATGTCTATGTATTACTGTTATCCTGCTTCCCATGTAACTCAAACAATTAATGGATGCCATTTCATAGCTCAGCCTACAGGAAAAGCCTGTAAAGGAGGTTTGAAAGGAGAGATGATAATTTTCTAAATGAGAACACACACAGGACCCACGGCATAAGCTAAACAGCATTGAGGAAAAATAATCTGCTAAATTAGTTTAACACTAAAGTGGAGAAACCACAAATAGGCAGGACAAGATGAATTTTAAGTAGTGACCAATGAGGGAATTCGGCTTCATTAGGCAACTCTCTCTTTTAAACTCTATCAAGCTGCAGATTTTTTCAGTCCTACCCTGAAGAAAACAGCAGTTATAGATTTGATGCAATACTGAAGAAGACCGCTGGAAGTGTTCAAGGCAAGGCTGCATGGGGCTCTGAGCAACCTGGTCTAAGGTGTCCCTGGCCATGGCAGGGAGTTAGAACCAGATAACCTTTGAGGTTCCTTCCAACCTAGGCCATTCTATCATTCTGCAAGATACAAAGTGAATTTTTAGTCTATTTCATGTTCATGCTGGTAGGCAAAACTCAGGATTGTTCCTGACTTGAAAAAACCTTAGACAGCATTTAAGATTTCCAGACACATCATAATCTGAGCTATTATTCATGTAGTGAGGTTGTTTTCATGCTTTGTCTCTCAAAAAACATGGCTTACACTGTACACAATAACTGAATGAACAAATTAATACAGCAAAACCCAGTGTGATGTATAAAAGCTGTGGCCTGTTGCCTTTTTTGTTTTTACTTTTATGTACATTTGCATAATTATCAAAACAATTTTCCCTCCACAAAACCTCCCTCAAGTAAAAAATTCTGTATTTAAAAAATATAATGGACTCAGAAATAAGGACTGAGGACAAGCATCTGAAAATTATTATAATTCAGTAACAAGCTGATTTTTAACAGAGTAAGAAATGCATTCCTACTTATTTTGTACCTTGCTAAAATTTGCTTCATACAGAGTAGATTGTTTTGTACCGCACAGGCAGAGGGAGACAAAAGTACAATTGGTGTTGGCATGCATAAAGGCTTAACATTTCCAAGCGAAAATTCAAGGAGTATTTGGCAGATGTTCAACTGCCTTTTGTGAGAAATTCAGCTGCCCTGACATCATGTCATTGGTAATACAGCTAAATAACTCAGTTACAGTCTCAGCCAGTTAGTTGCAAAACTGTTTAGTATTTTTTCCTCACTCAGACATTTAAAGAAGAATCAGGATTTAAAATCTCATGTGAACTGTGAAAGGCATAATTTCTATTGAAAGACCTACTGAATCAGAACAATGGCAAAGTACTTTTATCCTTTTTATCTAAATGCTTACAATTCTAGGGTTTATAACAACTGATAAATCAATTCAAGACAGTTCAGAGGAGAGTCTCCCATATATATTTTTAGAAAAGACAAACATATTCTTTTAAAGTTTGGTTTTCTAAATTAAATATGTAAGTAGGTCAGTCAAGGTTGAGAAGGAGGGTACATCTGCTAGTTGGTTCTTGTAATGCATTCTTAGTAAACTCTCTTAAAAGGCTAGATGAAGAGCAATTAAAAATTCATACATTTTAATCCTTACCACCTACTGGGCAAAGATTTTTAGCAACAAATATGAAGAACATTTCACTGCCTGGATAACTGTCAAGGAACAAAACAAGGGAGCTGAAATCCCATCCCACATGAAGTGGCAACTGACTTGAACTAATGCTCACAGAAAATACAAAATTGTTACTATTTGGACATTGCAGAGTAGATCAGAGAGCACTCTTATTTAAAAATAGGTAGTAGGAGGCCTTTTATTGCTACATTAGTAACAAACACACCTTCAGAAAGACAACCTCTTTCACAGATTTGTCTGTATGAAGAAAATAAAAAAGAGAATTTGTAAAGGTTTATATATATTGCTGTTGAAAATACTCCTGGCATTTTCAACTATTCATGAAAATCTTTAATTTATTTATATAGCCTTCCTGTCAACTAATAATTTAAATTCTTCATTACACTTGTATTTCATAGAAGTATTAGCAAGTATTAATTCAAGTAATTTGGGAACAGTAGAAAATTCTTTATATGCAATTCTTCAAAATTCCATTCCAGAGGCTGAAAAAGTAACGAAGGAATATATTTTTCTCTTTCTAGTATTTATTGAATGCTTCTGCTTTTTATTCCACAATACTACAAACACATATATGTTCACCCATTATGAGGAAAAAAAGCAACTCTGTATCAGGCACTCCTTTATAAAAAAATATAAATAATATCATCAAGCCAGTATAAAAGCCTAAGTATATCTCAGAAACATCAATTGCTTCATTCATGCATCCATATCACTTTTCTCCACCTAAAGAAAACAATTACTACATGTTACTTTATAGCAAATTCTAAAGGGTCACACTATATTAAAGTGAATGGTTAGAATCTACAGTAAGGTTCCAAATATACTTATGCAAATAGACTGAGGGGAAAAAATAATAATTAAAAAAATATCAAAACCAAACAAGTCCTTCAACCTTTGAACTGGATTTTATTAGATCTGCAGGAATTAAAGCCATAATTTGCTATTACCTGAATGAGCACACTGTATTGCACTATAAAAAGGTTAGTGGAAATTCTTACCTAATTAGAAAATACGCTGAAGTAAGCAGGTGCTACATAACACAAAACAAATATTGATCACGATTGTCAAATCTATATTGCAATATGATTTAACTCTGTATAACTTCTTTCACAAAAAACCTGTCATCAAATACAGGCCCATTTCTTATTTATCCCTGTGTTAGAAGCAAATGGCCACATAAACCACCTTTATTTATTTATTTCTGATGTCCTAGCTATTGTGTTTGTATTGAGGCTTGATGCTTTGCCAATTATTCAATTAAGAGCATCTCTTCAAGAGAATAAAAGCTGATAAAAAGTCAATAAAAAATCCTGTGAAACGCCATTACAAGAGTCTCATAAATGTAACGTTTCTGGTACAGTTTTGGGATTTACACCTTGTGTTGTCCTTTCACAGAAGCAAACATGCACAAAAGCACTGTAATAACCTCTTGAAATCAGATAATATTCCAGCAGCTCAGTTTCGCTGACAGAAGGGGCCTGGGCACAAGCCAAGAGGCCCAGGTGCACTGTGTCATGCCAGCATTTAACGCAGCCTAATATCAGATAGATGCTACTGAGAGAAAATACCCCGAATAAAGTACAGATAATAGCACGGACAACCACTCATTGCTAAATTACTTCTGCTCATCGTGCTTTGAGCTTTGTATTAAATTTTTTCGTCAAGTGGCAGGAATCACAGGGAGAAGTGGTTCAAAACTCCCTTCTTGTAACCCTGGATAAGGATCTATAATATTAGCCTTTCATATGATAATGGCAAATGATGCCCCTCTTTGAAAAAAATTCAGGCTGGTAATGAAAGTCCTAATCAGATTGTTGTTGCAGAGAAGCAGGAGGTGAGGAGCTCTGCCCTTCTTTCCTTTTCCCTTCCCTCCCCTCCCCTTCCCCCACATCTCCCTCCTGTTAGCAAATTCAGCAAACTTGACAAGATGGGTTAAGTCTTGGGGAATTTATCTTACATGAATTTCCAACAAAGCCCACGGATTGTTTTATACAACTGGAAGGCAGTGCTTTAATAAAAGCTGCACCACCTGAGGCATTTTCATTAAAGGCTCTCTCTAGACAACATCACAATGTTTGCATTATCATCCTACACCCCCAAGAGAATACAAGCACTACCTTTTCAGCAAGAGTTGATATTGTGTGTGAAGGCACGAGAGAAGATGATTAGATTTCGCTTTCACTCACAAAGTAACTGCTTGCAACAATGCTGTGGTCAGGATTACAATTCACTGAATTTGTGTTGTCCACCATTTGAACGGTGAATTGTTTTTTTTTCAGGAAAAGACACATTCTGAAGGTTTTAATAGTCAGTCACGTGAACGAAGATTTTAATCCTAACCACACATTATTCTCAATGACTGTACTATTTAAGCTATCTGGGCTCTTAACTAATGATGGTAATTAGCCGATTAGGACACTATAGAAAACAGGTGCAAGGCTCTGGAGTGGAAGCATCAATGTACAGTATTAAGGATCTCTGGCATTTAAAATGATTAAACCGTTCAGTATGTTTAGCAACAGGAAACACAAATCACTGAATTCTGAAACACAGCGTTATCTCTGTGGAAAAATTTCACGCGCACGCACTGAATGCGTATTTAGAAAGGTTCACTGAGGCTTTCACCCGTTTCAGTGGACTCACCATCTGTGTAGACTTCTCTGCGCAGATGTCCTGGCTGGTGTTTTTGTTTTTTGGCAGGTCGGACCTTCTGTATTACAACAGCACTCATGTTGCTGTCGGTAGATACGGGGCTGGTGGGTCTGGGACAGTGTGATGCATGAAAATGTCTACGGCCTGCAAATGGTTATTGAACAATAGCAATTATTCTTCTTACCTAAAATAAGACCTTTCATACTTTCTCTTTTCACATCAGAATGCTCTAGCTGTACAAAACCTAAAAATACACTGTTGGAACAATAGTAAATCTCATCCAGTTTTAGAATGAGCTGTAACTAAATCGAAGCATTTGCTATCCTATCATTAGGCAGGCTGGCTTGGTTGCACAGAAATTATCCAGCTGCTTGGTAGCTGGTAGCTCCTGCCCCAGGAGCACAAAATCCATCAGCAGGCAAGCACAGGCAGGATTCCCACTCAGTCAGTTTCTGGAAAGAGCACAACATTTCTCTTTCAGGTTCCCCCTCCCCTAGCTTGGGCCACATGAGGTCATCCCTGCCATAAGCAGAGCAAGTGACCAGCAGGTCTCGGATACAGAAGTCCCCTCTGCCACTTGGAGTGAATTTTCAGGAATGCATTGAGGCTGGATGGCTGGCATTTTATCACAGATTATTTGCAGATAAGAAGTGTCATGTTTTTAGGACATGCAGTCAGGCACACATAATACCAATATATATAAATCATTGCATAAAATGAACTTAACTGTTGCAAAAATATTAGCAACCGGGCATAAAAAACCTTTTCTAAATATGTAAGTCTCTACACATATTTATAGGAATTTATTTGTACAAAATGGATAAAATCCTGGCCCCGTGGGTACGAAATGGGAGTTTTGCCACCTACTTCAATCGGTCAGGATTTCATCCAGAATTACTAAATTACCTCCCCTCTCACTCTTCATGATGAACAGCTGTGTTGAAATGAAACAAAGGACTGTTAACGGGGAGAGGATATCTGAAGTGGGAGGAAGGTTGAAAATCTGTGGAGTCAGGGTGGACACAGTTGTGACAGAGTACCTCTTCTGCAGGTCTGGCAGTTTAATAGGATTGATTGTCAAAACATTCATGGAACTGCCTGAAACCTGCATTCCAGCTTGCTGTATTCTTAGTTTTTAGATGAAGTGTAACAATATCCATTTGGCCCAGTAAGGTTACTGATTATCTGTATATATCCAGTGCTACTAGTATCCAGTATGTTGTAAAAAATGAAATATTTCACATATCATGTTTCATGCGTTCAATGTTGTTTCAGGAGAAAGGAAAAGTGAAAACACAAACATATGCATAAGGCCCTACTGCATATGCATAATCTATAATTTAAAATGCAACTTGTAACAGCTATCAAAACATGAAACCAAGACAAAGCCAATTCATCCCAATAATACAACTGGAAATTGAATAGAATTCCTAAAAAAAAAAAAAATAAAACCCCAAAAAATCCAAATCCAGGGAAAATATGAATCTAAAGGTTTACTATTTATTTGGACATTTTAAGAGAGAGGGATTAAATCTTCTCCTGTGACTGAAACTCTCTTCAGAGTAACTGAAAACTCTGGGAGCCTTACACTGGGAAAAGATAGACTTCTATAATGCTTTTTCCCACCCCCCATTCAGTTCTGAGTGAGACCAAAGAACCAGGAACTACTTATGAAAAACACTGTAGAGCAGCAATTTATTTGAACTGTTTCATCAAAACTCCTTTTCTGCCTCTTCCTGACTTCTAAACGTCCCACGAACAGGAGTTCAGAAAGCGCCTGTGGACAGGTTCATTTCCCAGTGGCCACTTTTTTGGTTCTCCCATGGAGCAGAGGACAACTCACCTCCTGCTGCCTCGTGCATTTGCCGTCTGGCCACTTTGAGCCCGGCGTACTCCGCGGCTGCTGCGACGGCCTGTGCAAAATCGGCGTCGGTGAAGAACGATCCGTCGGAGGAGCTGACGCTGGAGCGCCCGCTGGAGATGTTGTCTTCTTCAGAGGCCGAGCCCCAGCCATTGATCATGGACCCTGTCACAGAGCTCTCCAAATCCCCAACGCTGGAGGCAGGGGTCTGCTCCAGGCCACGCAAAAGGAGCCTCCTGTTCTGCATCTTGGCAACTTCTATATCTGCCTCGTCCTCCTCCTCTTCTGGGGCGTCAGTATCCATGTCAGAGACCAAGGGCCCTGAGATGTATCCATAGGTATGTGGTGGGGAGATGGGCCTTGGAGGGGGTGGAGGACTCACAGGTTGACGTCTGCATAAAAACACAAGGGTGAGAAGAATTGAAATCACGTAATGAAGTCAGAGGAAACACCAGATTGATGAAAATAGTTTTTTTTATTTCACAGCAAGCTTGGCTGGTCTTTTTAAATCAACCTAATTTATATCCAAAACGCTTAAGTTTGTTTTTTTATTTTATACTTTTGCTGTAAATCAGAACTGACAGAACTGACTGACTTTAAGCTATGTAGCTTAAAATCTATCACAAAGGAGTCTGATTTTTTAATATGGTTCCTTTATCACTGACTTTAGCGATAAAGCTGTTCATTTTCCTCACATAACACATGTAGAGCTAAGCAAAGAGTTGGTTACAGATCATGTGGCTATTAAAAAAATTATTTGTGTCCCCTTGAGAGTATAAGCAAAAGAAACAACTGTAAACATATAGCTTGAAACTACTGATGCCAACACATGCATCTACCCAAATAGATTACTCCATTAACACTATCTTCCCTCCACCCACCCCAGTGATTCAGAAAGATATGGAAAGAGAGACTGCAATTTCATTATTTTTTAAATTGATCAAGGTGATGAAATAAAAGAATTTTCTACCATCCTGTTAGTTCTAAGCCTTAGGGGTACCAACATGCATGCAGATGTACAGGTTAACTAATTTTGATCTTAATTTGTCAGTAATGGTATCTCCAGCTTAAGGAGGCAAAGTATAAGACATCAGATCAATGTTCAAGATTAGTTAATACTTTACTCAGAAGTTCCAGGTAGCAACATTATCAACAGCTCTTCACGGGGCCACAGACATGCTCTTTAATTGCCATTTGTTAGGCAAGAAAACACACTTTCTGCAGTAATGGTTCTCCCATTCTCTGTTGGCTGTGCTCACCAGGAATTTCTACTGCAGTCTGCTTTGAAAAAGATTTCAAAGTAATTTTCCTTTGTCAACTTTGCCCTCTTATTATCTCATTGGGAAATAGTGACTCTCATGGTTAAATCTACTCTTTTGTGTGGGTGACATGCAATTTTGTTTTTGTTTTTTGGTTGGTTTTAAAAAAAAAATTAATAAATATTGATTTTGGAAAGAAATGTTAGCAAGGAAAGACCTAATACTCTTATAGCAAGAGCAAATTCGATCCTCCCTGGACTACATCATTATTGTTTTTCACTTGCTGCATTAAGTACTGTACAGAATGAAAAATAGGGATAAATATCCAATAATCATTTTATAACAGCACCCCCAAATCCCAGAAGCTGTTGCTGCCTGTAATCTGTACCTGCTTCAACTGGAGACCTTGCCCAATAAAGTCTTATGGCCTTAATTTAAAGCTGTTGTGACAAATGTTCTTGTGATATATTTGTCTATTCTCTAAGTTTTGGTATTAGAAGACAGGCAATTGGTTACAAAATATGTTAGGGTTCTTGAAAATGTAGTTTAACTGCCAACCTTTAGGGACAGGCAAATTGAGAGCAGCTGGTTCACGGGCATACAGAATCAACAATACTTTCCCTTTATCTGATGCAGGTTCTCACTTTCACAGTGACACTGTCTCCTATCTCACCTCTGGGTTCAACATGATACCACCTGCTATCCCACTAAATCTTTAGTTTTTTTCTCTGCTTTTTGATTCTTCCAGACCACAGGTTTGTATTTCAGTTTGCTATATTTCCAGCAAGCTCACCAGACAGAGAAATATTCACAGTACACCCTCACCGTCAGAATCCTATTCTAGATGACTGGTTCTGACTAGCAAATGAAATAATACCCAGCAGAACTATGAGTAAAGCTAATAAAAAGTGTGACAAACAGCATTTCAGGCATTATTTTCACTACACACCATTTACCATTTCACTATACACCATTAACAAAACACCTGCAATCAATGTGGAAGGGCACCACTTGGAATGTATTCTTAGTCTGAAAGTATTGCCACACCACATTCGAAACAGGACCCCACCCTTCCAGAATGGGTTACAGCTGCTGAGCACAGGACACCCAATTCCTCAACAGCAGCCCTGGGTCATATCAACACCAGCAGATGGAACAGGTAGTCAGCCAAGCCTTACAAATCAAATAAATAGGATTATATGACTACTTTTAGACTGATGAGATGGATGCGGCAAAAAAGAAAAAACATTTGAAAAAGTAAAATGGAAAAGAGAAAATAAATCACTAACAAATCCTAAGATTTTCAGCAAAGCTAGACTTAGCCATTGTAGGAGGGACAAAATAAATATACATTTCATTTTTTCAGTCCACAAAAAGATTAACTGGTATGCCCTGGTATTGGACCCTGGGAGCTTAAATTGGAGCATCCTTCCAGCTCCCTCTGCCACTACATTTTGATGGCATTGATGGTGACCAGCCAGGAGTCTTTGTGTTGAGCAAACTTTCTACTTTCTAGACAGCTGCTGGCTGGTTATGCATGTTTGTGTACATCTGCTTCTGTGTCTAATCCATTCTGTATGTCAGGACACATGTCCCAATCTCCAGAAAATCACAGAGATTCTGGAAAGTCACTCATGACTATTGGTGACTCAGCTTTTCCCCTTTTCATTTGTGTCCACCTAGTTCTACCTCTCAAATAACCCAGAAAATTTAAGTGACTAAAAATTAAAATGAACACTTCTGTGGACCAGCGTACCAAAGCCAATGAAAATTACAGGAAATTAGCCATCCAATAATGAAAAGAATGATTTTAAAGACTCAGGAAGATAAGGAAGAGGAAAGGAAAGAAGAGGAAAGGAGGAAAAGATGCACAGCAGAAGTGTTACCATAAAGACCAAAGGAAACAAACCAAGGCAGATCAAGTAGAGGGGAGGTAAAGTAAAAGCAGATATAGACACCTTTAAAAAAAGATGCATAACTACTGCCTACTTAAAAAATGGGAACCATAAAGATGAGCTAACTTTTAAAAAACATTCTGGAAAACACATCTAGAAATATCCAGTAACTTATGCTGAAAAATCAAAGCTCTACAGTCTAGTTAGAAAAATCATATAAATTTCATTGTAAGAGGCTTGCATTTTGCTAAAAATAGAAATTCTACATAGAATGCTACAGGTAAGTTTATATATTTGTGGCAATAAACAATATGTGCAAACCACTGGAGGAAAAAGATAATAAAAGCCCATCATTTGGGATGGAAAAGCTGTGCCTTCTTAACAAAAGCCAGGAGATGTAAGCATCATACATAAAAAGGCTCATTCAGAATTCACTGTTTTATGGGAGAGAAGCTGTGAGAGTTTATATGCAAAACAGTTATAAAAGCAACTCAGAGAAGAAACAAAATTTCCCTGTAGCAAATATCTGTCTTTATTAATGTTGGTCATTCCCTTAAATAAGGTTAGATGGAAATGTTAAGAAAATTTTGCAAGCAGTAATTTCCTGTATTAGGATTTATGAGAGGAGGAAAATCTATAGGTTATATAAATTATATATTTATATATATTCATACATACTGGTGACAAGTTAATTGCACAGTTACTGTGAAATAATGCATGCTATTTTATGGTAATAATGCAGTAAATCTATTGGAAACAATGGAACTGTAATTATATGGTAAGCTGTGCTAACGATACCACTTTAATAACCTGACGACTGTGAATTTAACTTATGTCAGCATCATATGTACCCTAAAGTGATATACTGCATTTCTTCCCATGCTACAATAATAAAGCAACTTAATTACTTATTTCTTTGGTTAAAATAGTTGTAGCATCCTGGATTAGAAGTTAAATAGCAACACAATAATGGGGAAATTGTCGGCCCCACTAAATTCAACAGGAATTTTCAGTGGGGCTCGGATGACTCTTGTCACATCTCTCTCGCTACATTTGCATTCACACACCTCCGGTCAGGTTGGTGTTGTGTGTGTCCCAGATCCTCCTGACAGTCCTGTAACATGGGCTGGAGTTCTTCCTGGGGAGAGGGGGTGAGAGTGGCAGTTGACTGATGGCTATAGGAGACAGCGGCTGGAGAGGAAGCTGCTCCTCGGACAGGTGGAGTAGGACCTCGCTCATCTTCTTCCTCTTCCTCTAGCTCATCCTGCTGCAGATACATCCTTGCAGGTGGCACAGGACAAGGAATTTCTTGGTCATAGCTAAAATTAATTTTTTAAGAAAATAAGGACTTAAATTTGTACTGTGTAATTAGCATATCTGATACATGTATTAATAGCCCAGAAACAAGCCATTGTTCTCTGTGCTCTTGAGAACAGCTCAGTAAGGATGTGCTGAGTGGATGCACACCACTGTCACTAAGTGCTCTCCAAACTGTCACGCTACAGCTCGACGAGCAGCACCAGAACAGTGCTGGAGGAAGGTCTCACTGCCAGCTTGTAGGGCAAATCACACTTCAATTAACTAGTGACTAAAGTGGGAGGTGCAAAATGTCTTCTCTTTCTTACCCTTCATCCACTGAAAGACTGTAATCTTCGCTGTTGCTGTGGGGAGGTGGATGTGCTGGAGGGGGTGGGAGAAGATCTGCCCAGTTCATGCCAGCTTGCTTGGGAGCCTTTGGGGTCCGAGCACCCTTCTTGTGCCCTTGACTCCCTGGGAATAAAAAGCAGCACGTATTTATAATGCTTTGAGGTCTCTCCTCAGCCCTAGCTATGAAAACCCAAACAACTTTAGTCCCTTTCCAGATGCTCTTGCATTCTTTGAGAATTTACTGTTTTGCTAATTTTGGAGCAAATTGGCATTCCTCCTTTTTACACTAGTTCTAGGGTGCTTGTAGCTTCTTTGTAGAATTGATCTACATTTTAAATGGTTGAATTTAACCAGGAACTTTACATAGCATGGAAAAGACACATGGGATACAAAACTTTAATTTTTTAAATAAACAGTCAAAATGCGATAAAACCATAAATGAATTTTACAAGCAATGTCATTAGGAGTGAGCTTCCTACTTTTGTTAATTGCATTAAAGATTATCATCTAAAACAAATGAGCTGTAGACATATTTTCTGAAGTGCCTTTATCCTATTTAATTGCTAGAACCTAAAATACAATATGATACAGATATGATCTATTGAAGTTCTACTGTTGCATTAAGTCACTGAATATAGGTAATTTGTACTTGTCCACCGAAACATTTTAGGCACAATGAAATTACTACTTTTAGTCTAAATGGCAGGTGCAGTTGAAAATAATTGCTGGAAGAACTAAAATAACAGAAAAAAAAAAAAGATCGATGAAGTATTTCACAAATGTTTTCAACTACTATTACTGGAAAATTACAGCTCATAATAAAGCAATGCAGCTTTAACAGTTCAAACAACTGTGAATAAGACCAATTATTCAAGTGGTCACAAATTTTAAGTTTGGACATGGTTAAGATGAGAACTGGCTCAACCATTGTTCCTTGGTGTATATATACATTTTAATCCTTCTTTGCAATTGTTACATCTTTATTATAGAGGAACTCCTTTTATGTAGATAAAGTCACTGTGATTTTGAGTATGTTTTAGAATCCTTCACATTAGTCTCTTAAACTGAGGCATGATTTTATATTATCACAATAAAGCATTATATACATGATTAAATATACTGCAGTGAGATTTAGGGAGGTTGTTTTTTTCACTTCTGCTGTCTCAGATTTTCCACTCTTACTGACAGTAGTTCTGGTTATTGTTGTCCCACATTAGCTGCCAGATACACATGTCTTAGCTATGTTAAATTGTTTTTGTGGTATCTTAGTATGTCAAGCAAGACACTAACTATCACAAGGCGACCTACATTCTGTATCCTAAGCACCATGATATATACATTGTTCAACACAATTAATTTATTACTTTGGTCACCTTTCTTCATTCCTGCTGGAGTCCTTGGCATAGGACTATAAATTGTTAGAGTTATGAATAACCCTGATAGGTATCAGCATGGAGAACACCACCCTCTCATTTTTAATTTGCATGGTTCATACCCCAGAGATGTTTCATGCTGAATTTCAAGTCTTAACATCATTGAACACAGGCTCAGCACCACATCCTGATCTTTTAGACCTGGGAATGGGCAAAAGGCTGCCTCCTAGAACAACACCTGGGAGAACTGGGAGCTGTGCTTATCTCCTCCCAGCCACTGAGAATTCAGATCATCCACAGGGACAGCAGGGCTCATCAATATATTTATGTCTCTGCTGTGCCTCGGTCAGAATCGGTCAAGAAAAAGCACAGGTTGGGATGAAGGCAACTGTACAATCAAAGAAAACAGCAGAACAGAATGGGAAAAGTCTGCATCTTGGTTAGTAGATGTAAAGTTCAGGGCACTAGTGACTGTGGCCATAACTCACCCTGAAACTGGTTTGATATAAATAATCACAGCCTAACTAGCACACTTACAGTAAAGCCCCAAACCAAGCCTATGTGTAGTTTCTGGTTTAGCTCATATACCTCTACCAGAAATCAAACCTGGAAGTGAAAAGGTTATACTGCAAGGATAAAACATAACTTTCGAATTAAAACATATTCTGTGGTCCCAAAGTACAGAGTGCACAAAAAGCTGCTTTGTTTCAAGATTTTTACAAAGGATTTTTAGATTGCTTGTACAGGAGATGCCAATCAGAAACAAAATTTAATTATCTACCATCTATATCTAAATTATGTACAAAAATAATTTTGACATATAGTGACTGAAACCCTTAAAAATTTTATGTATGCCTGAATGCTTTTTTACTCAATGAAATACATGTGTTTGATTTACAAAATGAAAAACTTCTTAAAGCAGAGTTCTGTTGGGTATCACTCAACTGCTGTGTATCTTGAGCTGGTTCATGAATTGGGTAAGTAGACCCAAGAGATGATAAAAAAAGTCACTAAAGTACAAGGAAGGTAACAAAAAAATTAAAATCCTTTTTTTTCTTTTTTTGGTGACAGTTGGAAAGAAATTGCTATGACTTGCCCATCTGGAAAACACAACATTACCCAGTACACCATCAGCATTAGGAAATCCAACCGCTATTTGAGTTCAAGACTTTGACAATTTCAGAAAATCAGTTACTTAACTGACATTTAGATGACACTAAGCAATCCCAAGGATGCAACAGAAATACAGGCACCTATTGGGACAGTGCCTTGTGCTGTTCAACATCCATAGATTCCTCCCCATCACTCTTTCTCTAAGCCCAGTAAATATTGCTAACCATGGCTACAGCATGCAGACACCACAAAGCCTAAGGCTTGGAAAACACTGCAGGTACTCACCAGATGTGCTACTGCCTCTGTCTGAGCTGTTGTAGGATCCACCTGTATTCTGGTCATATGACTGGTTGTAGGGAATAGTTGGAGCAATGTTGTCATTTACTCGGTAATCTGCAAGTTTAATGGTATGGTTAATGCTGTCCTTCAGGAACACATCTACTTTTATATACTTGCTTTATAACATAAAGTAAGATCTCCTTTAAGTAGTGAGCTAGAAACAAATTCATTTTGTGAAGGAAAAGTCATCCTGCAATCATGCTTTATTTTTATCTTGCCTCTAATTGTAGGCTTAGGGGAAATCATGGGAATTTAGTAGCTGCACAGCTAAAATGCAGTAAAGTGGAATTCTGTGCACAGGGTTTTGACAAAGCCTCTGCAACCATCAAGTCTCAATGAATCTATTTGTTTATCTATCTATCACCTGTGTGAGCTTTTTGCATACAAATACTGTCACCTTGATTGATTTTCCATGGTCTCTGCCTAATTTATGCATGCAGGGCAACCAATGGACTGCAGTTAACTACTTTTGGTATTTCTAAGGTGACACACCCACATAGGAGTCAGCTCTGTATGACAAGGGCTGAATGATCTGCTGAAGCAACAATGCTGCTCCAACTGAATTTGGCTTACAACAGAAGAAGTCTTTGTTTCAGGTCTGGTGGCTCCAAGAATATTTTTGTTTACACTGGATCATGCAAATTCTACAGGCAGGGCCTTTTTTGCTACTAGCTGTTACCATAACTTTGCTCTCCAGTTCCAAAGCACGTGGTATACATTTATTACTTTTAAATCTAGATCTGGCAACCAGATCTGTAAAACTTCATCAGAAGTAAAATACTCATCTGGCAGAACAATACCCTTGTGCTAAAAAGCAATTAGAATTTACAAAGAACAGAAAGGAGGTAGGTTACTCTTCATACAGCAAATAAAACTGCGTCATAAACAGAACCACTGGACATAAAGTAGTGACAATTAAGCACAGCATGTAACTCATCAAAATAGTTACTTCCCATCACAAAAGCTATAGGTACAATCAGCAGCAAGATGGCTTTGACTTAGGAAATGAGAAAACCAAGATCAGAATATCGACTCATAAAATAGCAAATCAAAACAAAAATAAACAAAACTAAGAATTCAGTTCCCATCTGCTGCAGAAATGTTTGTGATAATGTAAGCATGGGAAAAAGAGCAAAATGATAAATTTCACACCAGAGTGTATTCTGTAATAGTTTCTCAGCCTAGCTGCATTCCACAGACCACGCTGAAGCCCTACATACCACATATGTTTACACAGAGGATAAACAGTAAATCAGCACTCTGAAAAATGTATATATGACTGTCAGCAGACAATGCTTTAAGGGGGCCTTTCCACACTACAGTATGCTAGAGAATATGCAGCTGTAATATACACAATTTGAAAGATGCAGTATCTTCCAGCACACAAAAACCAAACACGTTTTAATTCCCAAAGAGGTACGTAATACACAGTTCATTAAAGAGAACAATTACAAAAAATACAGCTTTCACCCTCTAGTAAGGAGCCAAAACCCTTGAATTTTCTTTTGGCATGTTTATGTCAAGGGAAGGTGTGACATTTTATATTGCCCTTTGAACTCCTCTGTGAGTAGATGGGTCCAGTAGAGAAATCAACATTCCTGTAATAAAATGTCTCTTTTTACTGGATCACTTATCACTATGCGATCACTTGAGTTACAACAATCCATGCAAAAAGTTCCAAGTTAGAATGGGTCCAGCTCCTAGGGATACTGTTTTGCAAATCAGGTTATTAAAAGAGGTTGCATGGTAGCCTGGAGGACTAGAAAGAAGAAATCACATACCTATTTCTTCCAGCTCCCACACAGTATATTAAAGAAACATGCCTTCAAGGCCTCAAAAGCACCTTCTGATGTTTCCCGTTAGCACTGAAATCAATTTATTTTTAGCTTCTGGATCCACACACTTCAGTCAGGGTAACACAGGAATTTAGTTTCCAAAATTGTGTGCAGTAGCATTGCCTCTCAATATGAGGATTGGAGGCTTGCTAGGAACAAGTCTAAAATGAATTGGATCACTCCATTTGTGCCCCCAGTGTACAACACAATACAATTTTACAGAGTTTGATATGCAAAATTTCATTCGTTTACATGAGCATGTAGATTTAATGAGCCTCCATCCACGACTGGGAAGAGTGAGTTGACCTATTTAAAATTTAAGGTAGAGTATAATGTGACTACCATGCATCTGGCTTATGAATAAAATATCTGGCCTCTGTCCTAACCAATCCCTTAACTACTATTAAATTTAAATTAATCTCATATCCATTGGAAATGTATTTTATTTAACTCTTTTCTAAAGATACAGCTTGTTATTTTTCACAGTAAATTCAATATCAGAAAGGTTATCGTGGTGCCAATTAACTTTCTGACACTGCAAATGGTGTATTTCTGAATCTAAAGAGGCAGAAGTCTAAAAGCACTGCAGAAGCCTGTAATTGCTGAACCTGAAAGCTTTAGACTCCCAGAACCAGAAGGTCAAAACTCCTCTGATGCCTAAAGAGGAGAAACAAGCTAAAAGCTCTTCACCTTTGTTTAATTTGTTTTGCTCCATAATGTTGTACTGTATGGGTGGAACCTCTTGCTTTTGCTGAACAGAGGGTTTCCAGTGTTTCTCATTCGTGTCCCCGCTGCCATTGTTAACATTATTGCTGATATTGGACTGGATGAGCTGAGTGGTGGCATAAGGAGTGGGCTGCCCAGGCTGGCTGACAAATCTTCCGTCCTTTAGATTTGGACTATTGAAGGTTTTCATCTCATTGATTTTGTTGCTGAGGTCCACGTCCCCATATACAGTTGACTCAGGCAACATCAGGTTTGTCTGCTTGTTGTCCAGCTGATTGTTGTAATTTGCTATACAATCGGCTAACCACAGAGGAGAGAAAAGAGAAAAGGTCATTCTGTTCGCTCACACCAGACTTTCCATGAAACCCCCTCTAACATTTCCTCACTACATGGCTTGAATCCATGTAGCAGACACACTGAGACAGAGATACTGCCATTAACTACATAATTTACAGAATATTATTTACCTTATACACTACTGCTCCAAGAGTAGGGTTCACTCTTCTGATTCACTGTAAATTCAGACCTGCTGAATCTACAATGACTTACCTTGCTGGGCTTTTCCATAGTGGCCATATAAACATTCATGGTTTTAGACATGATTCTCATAGCAGTATATATACTCAATTAGTAATTGTGATTAAAATCACTTGCATTGCAAGGGAAATTCAACCAAAACTTAACAGCAGGAGTAACTAAATAAGAACTTCAACTTGTGTCACCTCAACAGTATCTAGACACACTTGTATTTGTGGTAAGAAATAAACATATAACAGGTTTTCATAAAACAGAAATGATTACATATAAGAGAATTAAAGAAAAACAGTACAATGTAAAAGGTAACTCAGTACCCAGTAGCAAGTCTTTATTTGATCATTGTTTGCTTGTACAATCTTATATTTTAATTTAAAACAAAAAAGGCAGAAAAGCAATCTGGAATTCTTGCTGATTTTCAGTTGCTTTGGATATTGCAAAATATGTAATAGCACAGTAATACATTGTCCTGCATGCTAAAGATATATCGAATAGACAGCATGAATTCATTCTTCTGACATTTACTGCATCCTGAGACCACCACTTATTGCAGACAGTAAATTGACATGTGCTGATGCTCTGGCCACTGCATGAAACAGTGTCCCTGCCTTGCCATGTTCTCTTGCCACTGTGTGACACGAAGCCCACATATTTTTTTCTCTCCACATCCAGTCCACTGGGAGAATACTGAATGAAGTAAAGCAGTCTGTGGGTCAGCAGTGAGAAGGCTTAGTGGAACTAGCATTCAATGATCCTTAAGCAAAAATTCTCATTTTCCAGTTGATTAATGCATCAGTAATTACATAACACTCACCAGGAATATATTTTTCCTCTTTTAAAAGAAGTGGTATTTATGCTAATGAATTTGATTCAAAACCCGAAGTCCATTACCTGTGTCCACAATAAATTTACCGGAGAGGATGGCAAGTGAAACTACATACAGAATTCAAGATTTTACCATTACTCTTAATGAAATAACTAGCAAACATAGAGGATTTTCAATTCCAAAAACATTCTCTAACACATATTTTAGAGATATATTACCCAAGAAAGGGGAATAAAATAATGCTTGTGTAAGAAAATCACCAATCCACATTTTCAGTGACTAAGGAACAGTATCAGAACATGCCACACAGAACTTATCACTGCACATTTCATGCCCCCCAGCCTCTGGGTTTTTTTGAAGGCTTTACTGTTTGATATATTTTTCCTTCTTATGTGAGGTGTTTTTTACTGCCTCTGTTATTTATTGCTTCACAGTCTTCAACTTCTTGATTTCTAGAGTTTAAATGTTTTCATTTCTCTCACCTACTGCATACTAGTCTTTCTGCCTTTCCAAGTCTATTGTATTATACTGGGCAATAATATATACAGTATATTCTTCACTCCTGATACCTCAGGCTTTGCTACAATATCCTTGCAGAGTCATTTAGAACATATGTTTTTACCTCCTTTCATTTGCAGCTACATCTGATTTGTGTGTGAGGCAATATAATCAATACAGTATATGCAGCAGGTACATTTTTTACATAGACACATTAAAATTCCTCATAACAAGTACTTAAAATTGGTTTACCTATATAACAGAAGATTTATCTAGTTCGATTTTTTATGGCATCTACTTTTGAAACAATTGGTTCCCATTCTGTAGACTTGGAAGACAGTGCTATACTTAAAAGCAATTAAAAATGCAGCTACTTTGCATATTCACAACTACTGAGGGGATATCCATCGCTGCTGCTGCAGAGCATAAACCAGCCCACGACGACAGAATTAAGAATATTTGGCAGAATTTCCAGGAAAGAAGAGACCACTCTGAGCACATTGTCTGACCTGCAAGCTCCGAAGTTCTATTTGAAAGGAAGGAAACACTTCGTGACAGAACCAAGCTTAATATGAAAGCTAAAATGAGGGAGAATCCACTGCAGTTCAATACAAGATGTTATAATAGGTTGCAACCATAAAAAATGTGCCTTCTCTTCCTTTTCTGAATTCGTTGTTTAGCAGAATTGCTATGTCTGTCCTTGCCACAGTGAACTATCCTTGAATTACAATCCTTTTTATACAGGTACTGGTGGACGTGATAGCCACAGCCAGACTGAGAGACAAGCCTCTAATGCCAAATTCTCTCACCTTGCTCTGAAGCAGCTGGCACTGGTCACTGTCAGACAGCATTACTGCAGGAGATGAATTGCCATTACTGCCACTCATGAATTACCAGCCATTTGAGCTGGTTTCACATTAATTACAGGAGGTAATGCTGCTTGGCACTTATGCAACTTCACACACTCCTCCTCTGGATTGCTGGGACATGCTACTAGCAAAAACCAGCAAAACTTGTAGTGGAAAAGCCTTATTTCATTGCTCACCAGTAACACAAGGTTAAACCAAAAGGAACCTAAGGTCTGTTTAAAATAAAATGCGCAACAATTAGCACTCTGAGATGTACTTCCTCAAATGTGTTCCATAGAACTCATGAGGTTTTCTTCCAGAGCTCTCTGAGTCTTGCTCAAGCTCCTAGGAACTACCACTTAACCTAACATTTTGTAATTGCTTTAAGTGTGTGAATTTAACTTCTTTGTTCATGCACCCTAAACAAAACACCAGCTATCCAATTTTGTTCAGAATGGCACTCAAAGTGAAATTCTGAGTGTGCCAAAACAGACTGACTTTGTTGCAAGCACTGTAGCAATGTTTTATTTCTTGCTTCTCATCACATCCAAACCAGAAGGAAAACCACATTAGCATCATTTTGGTCTTTCTCCTTCTCCATCCAAGCAACAAGGATGTACAGAACAACCCAAAAAATGACCTTATCTGCTCTATCCAGAAGCCAAAATGTATCAGTTCAGTGTGAGTTTTGGCAGCATTTAACTTTGCAGGGGCTCCTTAAGCCTACTACAACTATCCAAAGAAGACCGAGAAAGGATCCAAAAAGGGACCAAAAGCACAATCATGACATAGAGGAGACACTATATTAAGCCTAAAAGCATTGGAAATAAAAACCCGAACAAACCTGTACACTCTCTCAGGTATTAGAAGCACGTACTCTGTAAAGAAGATTCCTTAGCAAGGTAGAAACATATCTAACCTGGTCGACTGTACGTTGTGAGGTTGCTATCACTGTTGCCATTGCCAGAGGTGCAGCAGTTGATGGAGCAGTCATTGTGATTGTTCCCTGTGTTAGGCCAAGTATCTGCTAACCATGGCTGAGTGGCTGGTTCACTGATGTTTAGGAGTCCAGGCCTTTAAAAACAAAGCTTGGTCATTGCAAAAATTAAACGAAAGCATTTTCACATTGCAGTGACGTTCTTCCCAAATGGTGAGATATTACAAAATAATACCACGTACCAAAAGGCTTGAGTACTGAAAAACTCAGCTTGATTCAATTATTTAGCATTTTCAAGTCTCCTGTCTAACCTGTTCCTTGCTAAATCACTCAGGAGTGAGTAGTCAAGGGCAGCATCAGTTCATTTTGCTGGACTACACTATATGTTGGTGTGCAACATTTACCTGTCACTTTGGTTTTCATTTTTTAAAATTTTTTTCTCTTAGGAGGTTGCACTTTTATTTTTCTGCCCCTTCACCCTTTCTTAAAGAAAGCAAGGTAAAAAAGAGGAAATTGGCAAGTCAAATAAACAAAAAATTCACACATGGAAGCAGGATGGAAATGCATAAGTAAGAACTAAATTTAAATGTGAATATTCCCAAATTCTTGGTTATTTATGGAACAAGTTCTCCTCACCATCAGATAGTACTACTGTGGTGCATCAAAGGGAACAGCAGATAACAGCTAAATAACTCTGTGGCTTGGAAGCATTTGGATCTCAGTAACCATGCTGAGAGGGTGACACACACTTGGTCATGAGAAAGCCACTCAGCTCCTAAGAGAGTTTGAGGTATTTGGGAATACTGACTACCTGAAAAATATCCAGATATGAATGCTGCATGCTGGCTGCATTTGGAATAAAGTGTATTCCTGTCATCAACATTCCTACTTTTCCAAGATGCTGAATTTTTGTAGTGAGTGTGAAAGTCTCTCTGATGAATGTTCTGTAGAGTCTTTGGTGGCTCTTGAGTTTTCATGCTAACAGTGCAGTGGGGCACGTTACAGTCCCACACAATTTAAAATTGCCTTTGATAACTAAGGTGCTTTTAAAAAATAGATAATTTTAGCTACTGTCACATACACAAATATGAACACAGTCCCCTTCTCTTGGGATTTAACAGGCAACTTTCCATTTGAAATAGTGCAGAAACTTATTTTCCATAATATTAGATGTGATGATCTTCAAAAATAAAATATGCTAATCCTCTTAAACTGCAAGTTGAAAATACAAGCTGCATGCAGTTATTTGTGGGGGATAGAGTCTGTCAGTGCTGCAGGCTTAAGTCATAGACTTAGAATGACATTTAAAAGATCTATACATATATATGTATATATATATTTCTGTACTGCATATGTCATCTGACAATTTAACATAGGAGGTGATGAGGCTTGACTTGCTGTCAGGCTTACAAACCAGCCAATATGCATTCAGTAAAAAAGTATTTTAAAAAAAAAAACTGAAATAAATATGCAGCTGTGTAGGCTTGTGAGCAGGCCAGCTGATTTGAAATTCCCTGCTTTTTTCCCTACACTCTGCTCTTACAATGAACCTACACCTCAAGGCATTTAGAGGAGACAAAGCATCCCAGAACGTTTCAGCACTTTAAAGATCTGTATACTGGTTTGTTGCACAGAGAATTAAAGATCCTTTGTTTCTAAAATTTACTTTGCATTCACACCTGCTGTCATGTAAGAAATGTGGTGTGATGTATATAATCAGACAAGAATTCTACTAATTGGAGACATTTAGGTGGAGCTGTAGACAAGAGATGCTTGCATTACAGATCCATAACCTGGTGATGATTTGAGATCATAATTTCCAAAGATCTTTAACCTTGGCAGCAAATTTCTTGACTCCCTGAATTACTGGACAGGGTCTGAGGCAAGGGTGGACAGAGCCAAGTGGCTGGGTGGGTGCTGGCTGGAGTCAACCCAGCACAATTACCATTACTCAAATCCTGTCTAGAAAAGGGATTGCCACAGAAATGCGTATGTTTTCAGCATCACACAAGTGGGGATTATGTTGAAATATATCACTGTGACATTTTGAAATCTGAAAAATGCTTTAACATGCTCACATAACTGCACTTGGCAAAAATGCTAAACCTTTCCAAAACACTGCAAATATAAAGTAAAGAAGTGAAAACTTTAGGTTTGGATATCAGAAGATGGTTTCATATGCAAAAGTAACTTTTTTGTTTTGGTTTTTTTTTTTTTTTTTTACATTGCAGAACTGTGTTTCATATTCTACAAAATAAGTTACATCACACATGCTGGCAATGCTATATATGCAAATGAACAAAACCAGCACAGATGTTTGCACCTTGAATCAATTACATTGTTAGATTCTGGCACTGCTGCTGAACACTAGGACAGTAAAATTGAGGTTGATTCTCTAGAAGTACCAAAACTACTGTGCACGTAACGTAGACACTGGTGGGCTCATTTCCATTCTCTATGTGAGAGTGCTTCATCCAGCCTGTGCTAAGGGAAGAGTGAGAAAGCACAGTGGCACAAAGAACACAAAGGATGTTAGCTGAGAATCTTTTTGAACAACTCTCAGGGAAAGAGAGGGTTCATCCCTCTTCTCTCCTATTTTCTCACTCTCCTAGAGTAAGGGCAGCAACCCAGTGATTTACAGATTTTTCCATTCAAAAGTCACATGGTAACTGTTCTAGAGGCTTCCCTCCATGCTCCTATGGCCATGAGAGCACAGCAGCACATGGTGCTGGGAAGAGATATCTGCAATTCCTCATAATATGCCAGGTCCAGCTGCAGCAGGAGCTGAATAGCCTCACCTCTGCACAGCACTCAGGTAGACGGGGAATGTTTTATTCTATGCCTAATCTTGACAATTACCAAATTTTTGCATGGTCTTGCAAATTAGGAATCATAAGATGTCAGTCGTGAGAAGGAATTGCTACAGGACTTTGTTGCCCAGCTGGTCTCTGAGATTTTAACAGTATTTTAGCATCATGCCAAATCTTTGAATGTGACCTACAAAAAAAATGGTGTGTTGCTAAAGCACCACTGCTCTGACCTGCCTTTTTGCTAAAACCATTATTTTTCTTCCTGAAGAAAAGTTCACCCCTACAGAGGAAATGTAAATTACTGCTTTCTCCATGGCCATTCATTAAGTAATAACGTAAACCCAGGGAACATGCCTTAGTTAAGTCCTCAGTCTGGAATGGACCTGGTTCTCAGAGTGGGTGGTTGTAAATTTACAACCTGCTTCCCTCTCCTTCAGTGCCCCATCTATTTTAAGCAATGCTTTAACTGTTTTGCATTCACAGAAAGATTTTTTTCTTAAAATGTCACCTTATAAGCCATTTATGTCTCCAACAATTTTTACCAATAAACGTTTTCTTTCTTTGTAGTATTTGTGAAGCAGCTATATTTCTTGATCTTCATAAAGGCCACGACTTAATTACTTTTACTCCCTTAATCAGGTAGTAATCCAGGTCTTTATTTTGAAGTTAAAGCACTCCCTCTGCTGCTCATTTTTTGAGATGCAGTTTTTACAGGTTAACAAAGCTGAAAATATTTCAAACAATGTTTTGGAAGTCAACCTAAAAATTCAAACCATATACTCTTCCCCTAGAGAGAAAATATATGGCCAAAATTATATACATTATATATTATATATATTAATATAATGAACTAAAACTTATCTATGCAAGTGATTATTCTGTCATCACTTACAAGAACAATTGAACTCCTGGAATCCTTAAATTTATTTGCACACAATTTATACCTATAAGAATAAAGCACATAATTACCTGCCTCCACTGCTTACGGCCTCTCCTCCTCTCTGATATGTTACTGAAATAATTAAAGATAAAAAGAAGGAAAAAAATTTAAAAATCATATAAGACTCCTTCAAGAACAGTATTTACTTCGCCTTTGTTTCATTTTAGCTAAGAGGATAATTGTGCATTGTTTATACATTAATTCTGAGTCTCATTCTGCAAGCTACTGCTTCAAATCCAAGTTTAGACATTATACATTTGTTTCTTGATAACTGCTAGTCCTAGCCCCAACAGGGTTTTATATTTCAGTTCTGTTCTGAACACACACACACACACACACACACACACACGTATCACTTAAGAAAGCAGGAAGCCATACATCACGTTGAACTTATTCTTAACATAACTCTGCTGACTTCAGTGGAGTTACTCTGTGGAAGAATTTAGGTCATATATTTATTTCATGAATGGCTGGACGTTAAAGCTTTGCTCTACCTTATTATTTTGGCAAGATTAAAGAGGTATCATGATTCTATAACAGACCTTACTTCCAATGTAAATAATGGCTCATTACAGCTGAAGCTACTGCAAAAACAAATGCTCTTTCTGAATGTTACTGCAATACACTCAGGGAACAAGCACACTCTAGAAGTCCACAGAAGCTGCACATTTTACAACATTTTAAAACTGGATTTATAAATTATACTAAATAATCTAAAAATTTAAATATCTAAATCTTGGTTAAAAAACAGTATGGCAGAAAGAATGCTTTCTAAATTAGAAGGAATAGCTTTTCTAGCATTTCAAAAGTATTCTCCATGAACAAAGTGGATGTCCACATGCATTTGTTTGTTGGTGTGGATTGCATATCCTTCACAGGAAGCAAGATGTTTGAGAAGTTAGTTTTTAGGATGCAAACATCCAAGAAGAAACAGTGTGATAAATTTCGCAGGTTTACATTGGGTTTGGCAAAGGGTTAAGGAGACTGCCTCCCTGCAGATGCTGATGGATCTACACTTTCCAACTAGGAATGTGCTGAAAACAAGCAGCCAAATTCTGCTCTTTAGAAGAACTCCAAACTGGGAGTCTGCAAGAGAGAGATAAATGCTGGCAGTAATTACAGTAACAGGATTAAAATGTAGGATGCATTCCTACAGGTAAGTCTTTTACTGTAGGTAATGCTAAAGAGGAGAGCCAGGTTCCATTTAAAGTCAAAGCATGACTGAGATTCTGGATTGAAAACCAAGGATTTTTTTTCTTTTGAGTGTTTTACATGCTTTATGTTTTTTCCAATTTCTTCTTTAAAAATCTCAAGGTGATTTATTTTCCAGCTCTGACACATCTTAAGAAACCCTGATATTTTCTTTTAATGTTAAGAACCCATTGGAGAGAATAGATGTTAGCTTCCAACCTCTGCAGAATTTCAGTGGCATGCTACAATGGAGATTACAACAGAAGCCCTCTGTTTAGCCAATTAAAGTAACAGCAAAATAATAAAGAGTTCGAATTATTCTCCACTGAGGCACTCAAAAGCCTACAGAAACATTGAGGGCCACTCTGGCTCATGCTGAACAGGAAGCAGAATGTAACAGGCTGAATTCTGAGAGCAGGCACCCTCCAGTTTGATTAACAGCACGTGGATAAGCCTAACCCAGCACAGCCTGGTCTGTAGGGATGAGTGCAGGCACACGGGGTTGGCTTCCTCTGTGGTCCAGCCTGAAGGATGTAACTCAGCTGCTGCACAGAGGCCGCATTAGCACAGTGCTGATTAGCACAGGGCTGATTAGGAGCTAACATTCCCTGGGAAACTGCGTGTGCAGAGCTGGGGTGGGTGGGTTTTACCCTGCCTGGATACACACGTCCTGCAAGCCTCACAGGTCTCTTGTGGAAATGGAGGATTTCAAACAAAGGAGGAAGAAACAACCTGTCTGCTCACTCAGGCTGTAGCTAAAAGGAAAGCAGAACACTGATGGGTACAGAATGTGTTGGGTTTTATCTACTGCAGAGGATGAGCTGCTCAGCTGCCAGACTGTAGGACCCGCTGAAGGTTTACAGGATGGAAAGGCTCTCATGGGCTTTGGTGGGCTATGGTTCAGATTATGTCATATTTTGCGTATTTCTAAACAAAATGAAACAGAAGATGATTTTAAACTCACACTGAATTTGAAATGCACCTCTTTTTAAGCTGAACAGTATAATTATTTTAAAATTTCATAGCAAAACACCATTTAAGGCAGCAAGCAAAGAAATGTAACTGCTGTAACACTTTGATTTTCTGTATCTTCCAAAGCAGACAACTCTGAGGTCACTGGATTAATGCAGATTCAGAGGAAAGAAAAGGAACAAATATTTCACCAGCTATAATCTCACTGAATCTCTTTCAAGTCAGCATCTGGGCTCTGCTAAGTCATTTGTCCTCCCCCAGAAGCACCTTTTGTATCTCTAGATGTGGGAGGCCACACTACTCCCTTGGACTATGCAGGAAGAGAGCCCAGGTTGTACAAACTGACAGGATCATGCTACAAAATGGCATGCTGGCACGGAATGGTGTGCTTTGAAATGGTACACACAAATAGAAAATATTGTCAGCCACAAAGCAAATGCACACTACTCAGAAAACAAATAATGATACCTGTCATTAATGACATTGCTTAAAGAAACCCCTTCAGAACAGCTGGGCTGGTTGGTTATGTCAGAGAAAGAGAAATAGTACCACAAACACATGCTTAAGTAACAAGGAAGAGGGGGTAAAGTGCAAATATATACCTGTTGGTGTGAAGGTAAAAGACGGGACTGAAAAATCAAAACAAAATACAAACTGGTTATTAAGTTGAAGAGAGAAAGGGAAACATACCACATTAGTATAAATCTAGCAGACAGCTGAACATAAAACAAATATATATAACTAACCCACTAGTTCAATCACATTGATATAAAAATAAAACTGAAATTGTAATTCAGAAAGAAGATTGTCTCTGCAGGTACTATTCTGGAAAAAAAAAAAGGCAAAAAAAGCAAAAAGCTTGGTATTCTATTGTGCTCCTGAGGGGATGAGACTGTGGTTTAGCCTTTCAAATCCTTCTCAGTTTGGTATTTTAAGTTTTTTTCTGAAAATCCTAGCACAAACAAAACCCCCACACTGTTAATCATCCTAGAATGCAGAATGACAAATTCCTTAACAAAGCCTTATCAAGGTCCTATTGAATCTTATCTGCAGTTCACTAAGTAAATGCTCATTACACTGAACTAATAGGCACGCTTAAGTATTCAGTAAGGAAATAATAATCATAAAAAGGAACAAAGAGAACTGCTGTTTTACTGCCTCTGAATCAAGAATGGCACCAACTCTCACTGCAATGAAGACGCTAAAATCTACTGCAGCAATTATTTTTTGTTTTCAGAGATGAGACTGTTATACAGAGTAATTATCTTTTTTTAAATAACCACCAAAAAAGAAAAACCTCCCTAGATGTAACACCTTGCTACCTTCCAACCCTTAGCTTTAAGAGGGAAAGGTTAACAACAGAACAATGACACTGCTTGACAATCTTCTCTCTCACAGCTACTATAAATCCTCTTTGGATCAATAGGGTCTCTAATCCAAATACAGAGCACCAGCATCTGCTCTTCCTATTAGCACATGCTCCCCCTCCTGTTGACAAGACAGTATCGTTTTCCTCTCACTGATGGCAGAACAAGGCTAACATTGCCCTTTCTGATCTAATGACAGCAAAAGGTAACAGAAACAATCAAATATTCACTAAAAACAGCCTGGAGACAGAAGGTGATCAGCAAAGCCAGAACAGAAAGGAAAGGTTCTGGCTAAGAGAACAACTTCTTAATCTTATTTTTTTAAGAACTCTGAAGTTTGTGGGAAGTGTAGTGTGTCGTGTTGTTGTAATTTAGGATACGCTGTAGGTTTATCCCCTTTTTACCAAGCCAATTTATTTCCAGGGATATGATATTAAGGAAAAAAAAAAGAAAAATGGAGTATTTGGACATTTTAGGCTCCATTTGTAGCAAAGCTTTTTTTCTTGGGAATACCATAGTATTTTCTTTGAGCTAGGCCTTTTCACATTGTTAAGTTTAATTTAGTTACATTCAAAATATAGAACCATAGTAACAAGCTTTCACTAAAATAGAATGGGCATTTAAACCTGAACTTGATTCCAAAGAGAATCAAGAACCTCAAAATAATTTGCAATCACAGGGACATGAAAAATAATCTTAAGCTACTGTCTCATTACTCTTCTGTGAGCTAAGTACTAAACCTAGTTTTGTTTCTTAAGGAACTGAGGAAGTTCAACTGAAAGAAATCCTATTGCTACCACATGAAAGAATGACTTAATTCTTAGAGCTTCTATTAATAAACTCTTCTGAGAGTGTAAGACTGCTAGTACAGTATGTATGTGTGGGAGTAGTGAAGTATTTTAACAGATGACAGGCCTGAAGCTAAATATAAAAATAAATAAATGCAAGACTGGAGAAAGTTTGGGCTTGCAGTGATGACTTGATGAACTGCAGAGTGGCAAACTACTTTGCAATTCATATTTCACTAAAGATAGGTTTTGTCTTTGAAGAATACTTGATACCAGAGATACATACCCTACTTTTCTGTACACTTCCATTTAAACTCCCCCCAAATTACACAAAAGATATTTTTACAGATATTGAAAAACACAGCTGTTTTGAACAATAGCTGATGTCACTGAAGTAACCATTTTTAAGGACAAATTGTATGCCTTTTGCTTAATCATAGGTACTGGTGAAAGCACAGTGATGTTAGTGTGATAGAGCTGTAGAAAGGCAGCGTGGCAGCATGCTATTAGTAAAACAAAACAGCGCAGGCCAGTACAGCACTACGTGGGGGCTGTCCTGCCCTAAATCCCAGCAGAACACATATTAAGGTGCAATTCCTTCCCATTCCTTCCCAATTCCCTTGGCTGCAACTCCACTACAACCACCGTGCCTGGAGCCCACAGTGAGCACTGGTACTTCAGTAGCATGGAGGACATCTCAGCTCTGCAACGCTCCGGACGTATTTCCATGTTTCCACTCACTCATTTGCTATTTTTAGCACTGCTTCTTTTACACAGCAACGTATTGCTGCTGTTTAAAACCACTTGTGTTTGATTTGCCTGTCTTGCCCATAACACATTCATTCTTGGGGACTAAAGAATGTAATCTCATGACACCTTTCATACACAAAGATGTGTCCACCTTTTAAACCTTGGCCTGTCTTCTGAATCCTAAATCTCAAATATAATCCCTCTAGTTCTTCAAAAGCAGGATCTCCCATTTTCTGATTCATTCCAAGGTACTGCTTTGTGATGTAATGAACTGTAGCTCATTTAATTCAGCTTTAATTTCCAGGCTTAACCTGGAAATTATTTGGTCTGGAGGAGTCAAGTTTTTATTCCAGAAGATCTTCCAGATAGAGATTTTAGTTTTGTTTGTCAGAGAGTACACTGCAAAGCACTGCTTTACCACTGACAATGTGATATATAAGAAGTATCAATAACATGAAATAACATGAAAATGAGAAGTGCTTTAAGTTAGCCCCACTGCTGCCATTCTAACTAAACACAGATGCAGGATGGGATAGTCCCAGAACTCAGTCCCAGCCAAGGGTCTCACACCAGCATTTATGAAAAGAGTCTTGGAAAGCAGACTGACTGCTGTGCTTTTGCAAACAGCCACACTTCCCCCAGAGCAGGAGAAACTCAGGTACCCACACCCAAAGTGTTACTGCAATGTACACCACTGTTAGCACTCCCAGCAGCAGGCAAAGCACTGGACGGGGGACAAGGAGCTGCCATCCACTCCAGATGGCTCCTCTTGAGATGATACAGTGTCAGAAAGCAAGGGCATATTGGAAGCTCCTGGCCTTAAACCCATCTTTATTTTTCTCATTTGCAGGAGTATCTTTATAGAAAGCTACTCCTGGCATTCAGCTCAAGACTTATGCTTTAAAGCCAGACTTAGCATGTAGTATAAATATTGCTGTTCTCTGCACTGGCTCCTGACCCACACTTCATGAAAGTACTGAAGCAAGCTGATAATTCCTTATTTGAACCTGAGAAGAACAAGAGACTGATGACAAAATAAATAGGCAGCAAACAGGCATTCAGCAGCCTGTTTGCTATCCTATTTCAGACTGAAATAGATAATAGGGCACCTTTTCTGATACCAGCATAGGTACTCGTGAGTCCATTCCTCTTCTTCCTGTGGCGATACAACCAGATGCTGAAGACCATGAGGATAATCCAACAGGCTGCACCAATTCCAGCAATAAAGGCAGGCTGCTTTACTACATCAGAAATCTGCTGGGCTAAACTGACTTGATCTTCTGAAGACACAGGGTTTCCATGAGAATCTGAAACAGAGACACCCATAAGAGCCAATTAATTTGAATGAACAGCTGTAAAAGGCAGCACGAAAAGAGAGACTGACATAATTGCAGTCCAGTTTCTCGAGGTAAAATCCTTAAGACTGCTCTTCAAAATCTCACTTCTACAGATCTAGACAAAAGTGGTTTGTTTTCTGTAAAAGACAGGTACCTCCAATATCACTGACTTTTGTTTGCTTATAAAAGCTGCTGAAATCAGGCTACCAGGTATATAAACAGAAAGGCTCCTAAATTACAAACCTGTGGACTGCTTTTCTTTCTCTTTCATTTCAAAAAAAGCAACATTAGCTTCAGAAAATTATTCAGAAAACCAGCAAAAAACATACCAAGTGAAAAAAAGCTCTAGTATGAAACCTGAGTAGCAATGTGAATGGGTACAAGTCAGCTCCCCAAACGTTCACTCCCAGAACTGACAATCAGTTACAATTTAAATTATATTCACATGAAGTTGGCATTGAGGAAGATATTTTTTAATCTAGCAGTTCTTGACAGATTATCTAAATCTTGTATTACACAGTCTAATGTACTGCTTGCACTCTCTCAGTCTCTCACTTTGACCTCAATTAAAAATAAGACTGAATATTTAAAAAGATGTAGAATAGTAAAACTACAAAATAACCAATCCTGCCCCCTTAAAGACAGATGAAAAAGCTA
This sequence comes from Ploceus nigricollis, assembly GCA_013399945.1. Lineage (NCBI taxonomy): Eukaryota > Metazoa > Chordata > Aves > Passeriformes > Ploceidae > Ploceus > Ploceus nigricollis. Next base: position 546,133 of record VXBC01002115.1, on the reverse strand, counting down.
AAGGATAACTAAAAAATGATTTATGAATTGCTAAAACCAGCCAAGAAGTCTCATTAGTAATGAACAAGCAGTGCTTTTCAAAACCAGTTTAGCCTTAAATACCTCACATCAAAATAAAGAACATGTATTTTTCTACAGACTAGTAATTAATTTTTTTTTATATAGAGACAGCATCTTTAAGAATTGGTCTTTTCTGTTCTTTCTGTACTGAACTTTTGCAGGAACCTTCTGGGAACAGCAGTAAGAAGACCCACTTAGTGACCAAGCTTTCTGACTGAAGTGAAGCAACTCAAAGCCAAAATACTGCCTTCCTGATGCTTTACCACCACAGTGAGTGCTCACTGGAAATTTCATTACTGCACAGGGCACGGGCAAGAATTCAAAGCCTTTTCTCAGAGCGCCTATTGCTTTACACATTCCACAGCTTGGTCTTTGAAATATCCACTTTTACTCCTGTATAAATCCAAGAGATAGTTGCTTTATACTATTGGTAGGGACATCAAATTCAGAATGAGAGATTAGCATTTTAAGGAGAAAGGTGCTGTTATTAATTCTATTAATATGAGCTATATAAGAAATTAAAACCTATTTGCTTAAAACCAGTATCTTTTCCTTATGAAGTAAGTAGTGAATAGAATTTTTTTATGATGGCAACTTGCATTATGCCAAAATAAGCCTATATAAAATATAAGAAGCTGTAATATAAACAAGAGATGGGATCACAACAAATTATTTCCTCTGGAAAAGGATATCTTTTTGAAAGGAAAAGGTTAAATTAATAATATCTTCTCCCAGTGAAGGATTCCAGATTCCAGTTTTTGTGACCTTGAAGTCAAATATCTATTTTGCTGAGATATCACCCCTGCCTTTGACTGCTACCTTATTGGAAATTTTATTTCATATTTCAGCTCTCTCTATCTTCTGTGATCCTAAGTGCACTGCCTAGCCTGAAAGTTCACCAGGCAGACTCATTCTTTTCTTACTAATACACTCTTTGTGTCTGCTGGGTTTATAGATTTCACGCCTATTTGTGCAAGGGTAAGATGGGTTGCTTCAGATTTTATGGAGACAGCCAAGTGAAGTTCCACACAAGTGGCCAGATGGGCTTAAATGTATAAAGTACACTGTGACCAATGAATTAAAGCTGTCATCTCATCTTTTGTCTCTCTGCAGCTGAGGCCATATTAAGATATGAAAACTTGCATTTTCAGTCTCCTTTTCAAAATTAGTAATTTCTGTGGTTTTAAACTGCTACAATCCCTTATACAACTTAATGGAATAGAATAAAACATTTATGGAGAGCCTCTGGTCCTGAATAAATAAGAGTGATAAATATTTTTTGTCTCATCCTTAAAATAGATAATTTAAAACAATAAATCCAGGAGAAAAAATAATCACGAGCTCAAAAACCAAATTAGTATGTTTTCTAAACATGTCAACAATTTAGTCATAGAGAAACACAGCACTTTTATACACAAACAGTTTGTATTGCTCAGTCAACATGTGTCTGATTATTACAAAATCCTGAAGAATCTTTGACTGTTTATTATACTAATTTTAAATTAACATTAATTTCATGCTATTATTTTACTTGCAAGCCTAAGAACAGCATAATAATGAACTTTCTTTTAAGAAATTAGACCTCTGGCACATTGAATATGGGTGGACTGTTAGAGCCATTACATAAGTTGGTATATACCTATGCATATGGGAAAGAGAAAAATGCATCTATGTTCACATATAGTCAAATAAACAGCATAAGAGGAGATGGAAGGGCTTTCAAAGGTCATATTTGACTACATCCTACTCCTCTTGTAATTCAAAAATAGAAACTAAGCTAAATATCAAGAGAATGAAATTTAGTGATGTCCTCATCACTAAAAACTTCCATGAACATTATCTTGGAAGCCTTTCTTTGAGAAGGGCACCTTCCCTCTCCCTAGTAGCCCAGTGAGATCCTGAATGATCAGTCTTGGAAATAACTCCTGAACGAAAAAAACCCCCCACGTTTTCTTCATCCCAGGAAATTTCTGGAACTTTGACTGATATATACATGGTTCATAATGAACATTCCTGTTCCTGCTTGCACTCTTCAGGGAGACGTGCCAAAACAATAAGGGAACATAAACATTCTATGGCAAAGTGCATCCTCCTGCCAGAGCAGCAGCCGCAGCATTTAATGTACTTGGAAATGCCTCAGAGTTGCTGGAGCAGGCTGATCCCACAGCTCCCTGAAACCAGCATATTATCACAGTGACTCATCCCTTCTTCTACCCCAAGATAAGAGCTTTCCTTTTAATCACAGATAACGTTGCTATGGCTATTGCTCACAAGCTACTCGATTTGAATGTCTTGAAGCTCCAAGTTTCAAACTTCAATGGAAACTAATTAGAATTTACACAGAGAAGAACTGGAACCTCTAATCCTTTAATGTTAAATATTCATATATAATAATAATAATGTGAAAGCTAACATTTAAGTTGCTAAATGATAAATAAAATATTAATATCAATTTATGACGGGAATGCCAAAGATTCAAAAAAACCAGGAAATCCCAGGTTCACAGGTGTGCAAGCAACTTAACTTTGCCTTGTACAAGTATAACCTATGGAATGGTACTTTTCTATATGTATGTCTCATTCAGTATACAAAATGTACAAACACTGAGTAGGAATATCTAAATGGTGTTGACATTGTTAATTCTGGCAATTAAAAACTTGCAAAAAACCTGAAATCTGTAACATATTGTTTGAGTGTTATGTCAAACATATGTGCCTGATATGCAATATGAAAATTATTTGGGGTAATATTACCAAGGTAAGAATATGCTATTTTGTCTCCTTTCTAGATGCATGTTTCCCAAACTGATAAAATATCAACTGTGCACTTTAATCTTACAACATACACCTTGAGGTGACAGCACCAAACTGATTTGGAAGGGTTTAGTGTGAGGGGTAAAAATAAAGATTACCCTCTTAAGTTGTTTGCAGGCCACAAACAAAAATATCAACAAAAATCCCTTACAACTATCACACTCAAAGTACCTTAAGGGCTGACAGAATAATATCCTGAAGGAATGCCAGGTAGTTCACAAATCATACCTCCTAAATGAAGCAATTAGAATAATAAAGATTCAATGAGACTTTCTTGTGTTTTGTACACTTGAGACATCCACTGGTTGAATAATACATTCAACATTTACAGTAATTGTGCAAACATCTCTTAAGAAATAACTGCATACCACATATTCACACAAATGATGTGTTTAAGAGTAACATTAACTGCAGTCGTGAGGCTTCTCAGAGCTGGTACCAGAAACAAAATACATCAGAACATGTTCCAGTGTCACTACTCACATGTCAACAAGCATAGGTAATGCTGCCAAGCTACCACAGGCAGTATCCCATCACTCTACAAGAGCTAGGCTACAGATCAGCAAAACATTGTTTGCTAACTCTCATCTTTCTGTACAGAGCTTTTTTGTAAACAACATCTTTAAGTAACATGTTGTGACAAGGAAATAAAAGGTTCTATTGAAATTCTGTGCTTTTGTTTCTCCACAGCACATTGTTATAGGCATAATATAGTGAGCTGTGGCTAGGTCTCATGAATTTCTTTTCCTTAGCACGAAAACTTTTGCAGTTTTTCTTTATGTAAAATATATTTTCTTTTAAAACAAATAAACATTTTTTTCAGTGTGGAATTCTACACAAAGCATTAAAAGGTCATTCAAAAACCAAGATGCAAATTCAGAAGCTTCATGCAGGGTGTTTTAAGGAGACACATAATTTTTCAGTTGATCTCATGATTTTATGAATAACAAGCAAGTTATTTCGTTGGCATGTCCCTGGTGGCACGGGAAGCCTGGGGTACCACAGCTCAGTGAGCTGCTTCATGTCAGCAGAGACGTGGAAAATGAAAGAGCTTCGAGATTACAATTTGTACCTGTCTTTGTAACAGGTTAAGTGCGTGCACAAGGTCATTTATCACAGCTCAGCTGATGCATGGGACTGCGACTGCACGCCTCAGCTCCCGGGGAATCCAACGTCTCCTGTCCTCCCCTCTCCTTCTGGAAGGCAGCCCCAGAAAGGTGAAGCTTCCTTCTATCACACACCCAGCTGAGACTGTGCCCAGGCATGTCCCCGAGTCACAAACCTGGGAGCATCCTACACAGGCTCATAGAGGAGACCCAGCCACAGCCCAGTCTCACGTTTTTTGTATGAAAAACACATTATAAGGAGAGAGACGTTGGATTTTAATGAAAAGATCTTATTTAAAAAGTGAACCTCAGAATCACACAGTATATTCTGTTATCATGGGTCGAATTCCTATTTATGTATTTTTTTTTGCACTAATTCAGGTATCAGGAAAAGATTTCCTAAGGAATAGTTAGGAGCAGGGTTAGAAATACAGTAACTTGAAGCTGTCACACAGTTCTTAGGGCACATACATACAGCTTGCCAGGACTGTTTCAAACCTACAAGGAGCATCTTAGTCCTCTTTCCTCCCTCTCCCTGGCCTCTCTTCCCTCTCTCTGTAACAATGTAATTTATTGCTGGTGAAAAGTGCCAATTGATGACATCAACAAATTAATTTTCTCTCTTCAGAAAGCTACCCAGAAAACTCTGCTCCACTCCCACACTGGGAGCACTTCTAAGAACTAGGAATCCAGTTCCTTGAGGGGGCTGGAAGAGAACTTGCATCACAGGGCAGAGTTGAATAATCTGCAGCCATTCTTTTACCTGGATGATTTAAGTTGATCTGTGTTACCAAAGAGTGCTAATGCTTAAATTTAAGCACTAATTTTCAGCAGCCTCTTGCAGTTGCTGAAAGGGTTGTGGCACCATCTAGATATTTCATCGTTCTGTTTCTTGTGGCATGGATCTCCACACGACTCCTGTCTCCACATCTTTGCCATGTAACAACCAAATTATTGGATTTACTACAGTACACCTAGATTTGGCCATGCCACTTAATTAGAGGCAAGCAGTGAAAGCAAACTCCACCCATGGGGAAATACATGTATGCTACCAGACTTGCACATCTGAACACCTTTCAAGGTGTGGGATCACTGCTTGTTTCCTAACATAGTAACAATAAAGGCCAGGAACCCAGAAGTGGGCAAAAACCTTACCCTGACAGTCTCATTTGTTTCTTTTTCCACTTAACAAACCTCAATGTGATTAAGTCCCATTAAAAAATTCACCTTCATTTAGAATTTGCTTATCATCAGACAAAAGGGAAAAAAAAGAAGTGGTTATGGAGTCCTTGGCTTTGAAGATTTGAGATTCTCCTCATAAACCTCATTAATGCAGAATTTTCAAAACCTAAGCCAGATAGAATAAGCTTGATTTTGACTGGCTGTAGAAAGCTGTGAATGGTAGCTGGCTGTAGGGAGGAACAATCCAACAAATAACTGCAGGGTTTTCCTGTAATAATTCCGTATTAATGGAATATCATACAAGCTGTGTGCAATTTTATTGTAAAATCTCCATCAATGTAATTGGGAATCATATAGCTGGCTAATTTAAGTAAGCTAAAGATGGCCTTCCTTTTAATACCTAAGGAAATCTACAAGTAATTTTCCATATTAGTTGCTCTGTCTTGTTTTCACATGCTCTTAATTATAGATTTTTAAATACAACAAATGAAATAAGAAGGTAGATCTACTAATGATACAGAGACAGACAGGACATAAAGTCCAAAGGAACATGCTGAGCTTGCTTTCATAATTATACACTGTAATGATAAGGTATTTTGCTCCAGGCATATTATAAAGCAGCATATGACTATACTTAAAGCTACTTTAAATAATCTTCAGCTAATCAACAGCAAAGATCCATTCTTCCCAGAAACATCCAGGAGCAATGTCCCTGGTCGACGTCTATGACAGCGATGTTTGGTGCAAATGAGATTAGAAGGTCAAATTTCAGATGTACATCTTTTTCCCTGTACTCATTAGCTTTCACACATAGTTGATATTTATTGTGCCTAATTTTAGGATGCTTGTTTTTTTGCTTCAATAATGATAAAATCTGGTCAAGACAAATTACATCCCTAAAGTGGATCAACACCTATTGATTCATACTCCCCTACAAGTTTTTAAGGGTGAAAATTCACTTTGAAAGTCAACAACTAAAAAGCACTGATGAAGTGGGAGATTTAAAAACACCCCTGTGTTGTTTTAATCCCACCTTTAGAATGCAGTTCTAAGGCAAGTTTAAAACCAGAAATGCCAAATCCTGCTATTCCTGAGATCAAGTAACGCTATCTATTTCACTTGTCTAGAAAGTATTTCTGGTGCCATAAAAGAGGAAAGCAAACAAACAGAAATCACCCAATCCAAGAGGCAGGATTACCAGGAAGCTTACCTAACTGGATAAACTGGGGATCACTTTTCACTCCAGGTCCTGCCCCAGTGCTTGCAGCCACTTCCACGCTGTATCGGATACCGGGAACGAGGGAGGGGATGACCACGGAAAAGGTGGTGCCATCCACGGTCTTGTTTATGTGGTATCGGCTTTCATTGCCAAGGCACCAAACCTGCAGGGAAGCAAATGCATAGCACATGTGAATGTGCAAAATTCAGCTCTGAAGGGTAAGAAGAAGGAAAGTTGACATATTGTTTTCTTCTGGATGAAGAAATTTATACTTTGTCACTGTTCTAAAACCTGAAGTCGTGGATTGCTGTCCTAGGCCCTCTATGAATAGACACTTCTTGTTCCAAAGAGCTGCTCCAACTACTAGCATTATTTGATGAGTTCATCACAATTCATTTAGAGTTCAACAAGTGCTAATGAAACTACAAGCACAGAAAAAATGAGGGAAGCCCCACAGCCAAGAACTATTCACATAAACAACAAAGTAAGAGCATTCAGTTAAATGAATTTGCAATTCTCATCTTCACATCTTCAGGAATTATGTGTCACTCAAGTGCACAAGCAAGTCTTTCATCACATGACATCTTAAGAGAACTGATGTCATGCTGGAATCCAAATGGTTTTGGGTTTTCTGTTTTATTTTTTTTAGATGGCAGCAAGGGGCAAATATTGAGTGATATGCTGTCTTCTAATTGAGACAACGGCATGATATCAGATCTCATTTTTTGGTTGAGACCAAGATACAGGTCTAGTGACTTCAAATCACAACTTCATATATTACATCAGTGACATTAAATGGCTGGGAGAAACAATGTGATGAGATATCTTTACCCCTTTAGGCCTGAACCACTGATGTAGCAACTGCTTTTAGGAGGACGGGTGAACTCCAACTGCTATTCAAGGTGAAGTAGCAGCTAATCTACATCTGCTAAAAAAAATCATGAAGCTCTGCCTATTTCCTTTTTGTGCCTTTTCCACAAATGTATTGCTCTACAAAGAACATTTATTCAGAAAGTTAAATTAGTTAAATTCAATACTTTATCTGTAAAGAAGCAAACTTGGCTGAGAACAGCAGCATATCAGAACCTGGGCCAATGGTACACAGGAAGATTTTGCTTTCAACATATGGAGCTCCTAAAAGATTTAGTACCCAGATAGCTGCTTTAAATCCCTCGTGCAATTCTGCTGCTGTGGAGACTGCCAGGTGAGGGGGATAGACTTTCACACAGAACAATTGCTACAGCCCCTCCTGTACAGCCCTTTCTGCCTGGACACTGGAAATTTTATCTCACCTTCAGGATATTATAAAGACCCTTTTTCCTTCTCTGGATGCCATGGACTGCAACAAGGCTAGTGGGACACTGTGAGGATGTGAAATGCATTTTAAGTTCCTTTGAAATCGAATCCTAGCACAGGATATGTGTAAGTGCTGCTGCAGAGCAGGTCAGAACACATGAAGAGAATCTCCTTTTTGTGTTCTGATACTACCTAGAGACTGTTTCAATCAGTGCTAGGGGTAAAACTATTACTAATACTGCTCTTGAATCCTAAAGGATGGGCACAAAAATGCTCTTATATAAATAAGAACTCGATTAAGTGAGGAACAAAAGACTTAAATCTACATTTGGACTTAAGTAATTTTCACAGAAATTATTACTGCTACCTTGTAAAATGGTGCATGTGCAAACAATGAAACCCATTTATTACGTACTTTTAATCATGAACTACTAACTCAGAAAAAAAAGCTTTTGTTCTTAGGTGCTCAAGTACATGGAGAAGTGCATGAAACAAGAATGTCAGGTCAAACACCAAGTTGTTCAGTAGTTGCCATCCTACATTTGACTGTATACATAAATAGGCAAGTGAACATGAACTTTTAGAATGTTATAAAAGAAGAATTAATTCACATTATAGCAGACACATAAGAGAGAATTAGTATAACAAGAGAATTTCTAACTTTGTGTGTTAGGGAAGGAGAAAATTACTTATGCAGTGAAATTGAATTTCTGGGGTTTTGTGTATGCTACTGACAATTCTTCAATTAAGATAGTATCCTTCTCCCTATTTATTTTATCCTTTAATTAAAGTAGGTACACTCTTGCCTTTGATCTGAGTTGTTGAGAAAATAATGAACTGCCCCACATATGCATACCTTTTTTTTTAATTTTCTGAGAGAAAACAGAAGATAGAAAAACAAAAGGGGAAGAAAAAAGAGAAAATTTCATAGGACTTCTATTTGAATTTTTGTCTTGTTATTAGTTCTTAATCTAAAATCAGCGGTTCTGCATATCTGTAGTTTTTTTGACAAAACCAGTAATTACATATAGCAATTTAAGTAGGAATGGAATAAATATTTTCAGAGATTTTTTTTTATGTCGCTTTTCTGTCCATGGTGAAAAGCACAAAGGAAAACAATGGCATCAATGCAACAAATACAGATGTAAAACGTGCCACTGTGCCATCTACTGCTACATAAGCACTACAGTGTGCACAGGCTACCTGGTAGCCTGTCACCTCAAAATCCTGGGAGGTGGGGTAGGGATTATATCTACTCAGAAATATGAATTTCCTGACTTTTATCGTTGTGTCATTGCAATCTTAACATTCCTCTGATGCAGTTTCTTGCTGTAAATAATTCTCACGGTCTGGCTTTAAATAAAATAATTTTTTTCCAATTACATTGTATTATATATATGAAACTAGGTCATAAACAGATTTTATTTTACCAGTTGACCAGGTTCTGAAAAGGGTTTTATTATTCTAAATTGACCATGACGCTTATAAATCTCTTCCCTTTCCCATTTTTACTGAGAAGAAAAAAATATCAGAATGAGTTTTGATGGCTAGGAATATAGGTTTATAGCAATGTGTTTAAACCTGAAAAATAGCCAAGACATTCTCATTTAAAAGATTTTCTCAATAATGTGCATTTGCAGGGGGCTAAAACCAAAGCTCCTGCCTTTCCATGGCTACAAAGCTTACTTGATATCTACATTTAAAACATCTCTAGCTTGCTTAGGAAAAATAAACTTCATTTAATTTGCTATGTAAATTGTCACCAAAAATTTTGAACTGCAAATACAGTCTGTGTTCATAAATGAATAACAAAAAATAAATATTTTTAATGTACTTTCAATTTGTTAAGAATTAAATAACATAATGAGAACTGTGTTTGGAAGAAAAGAAAAAATTTCTATGCACTAATAGATTTATTATCATAGAAGCACATCCTTTCCTTGGAAGTTTTCCATTTGTTTTAACCACCCAGTTATGCATAATTTACTCAGATCTTAACACTGTTAATTATTATCCTTGAGCTTTTCAACTCATTAAAGCCTGTTTATATTTACTACCTTGACCAGTGTCTTAGAGTGACAAAGTGGCTCTCAAACAGGTATGATTCCCTCTCTCCTTGTGTGTGCACTTCCCAAGTCATAATGAAGGCAAGGCAGGAGCTGCTTTAATTAAGAGTGTTGACCCTTTGCTTTGATTTATGGAGGCTGTTTTAATTGCCTGACACCACCTAGGCAGAAGCACTAAATATGGAGTTTGATTCAAAGCAGTGACTTTCTCTCCCATTTTCTCTGAGTAACCAGAAGATGGAGCCAAGCATCCACGAACAGCCCTTGGCCACGCTCCCTCTGTCAGGGGACCAAGCCGTGCCAGCAGTACCTTATATTCCTGAACCATCCCGTTCTGGTTGTCCTCAGGGGGTGGCTGCCAGGTGACCACGATTGCTGTCCCGTTCCCATCGTTCTTGGTTACTGAAACACTCTGAGGTGGAGCGCTAGGAGCTGTGTGTTCAGAAAGAAGGGTTGAATGGTTATGTCTGTCACACCCACAAACCAGTTTGTTCAAGTGGAAGATGGTTTCTGGGCTCTACAAATGCAATCTTTTGTGCCCCACCCTTCAATGAGGGCAGTCTGTGCCCACAAGATAAAGTGATACAGAAGGAACCAGGCTCTGAGTTCTGCTGTAGTTTTGCTCTGCAGGCCAGGAAAAGTAACACTCCAAATTGTACTCTCAGATATCCATTACCTGCATGTCACAGTTCTGGGCACTGAGTTCCTCACTGGTCTCAAATCAGCTCACTCAGGATCAACAGTTTTGAAAAATAAATCCTATATAACCCCCAGCCTAAATCTCAGTTCCTCTAGCGTGTAAAAAATAATGAGCAATACAAAACTTATTAAAATCTGGACAGAATGTGTTACTATTAACATATTTATAATAATAATTTATGTTTTGAATTTGAAATACTCCTTCTAAAAAGTGAATGCTTAGCTGATGCTTAGGATGAATGCAGCTATGCACACCTTTTGAACCACGTGCAGCAATACACTGGAGCTACACAGCATTTCCAATAGGGGAGGAAGATAGGAATGGAAAGGTTGCACATCCTAGCAGAAGCACCAAAACCCCTATTCAGAGGCACTGGCCACCTTGCATACTTACCATGCGTGTGCAGCAATAAAAGGAAGAGCTTTATGAACCTTGTCTTTTTAGCACATGTATGAGATGGAAATACATAATTTAGTCCACTCTATCTGTTGCCCTCATTCATCTTTCCATTTTGTCTCACTGATTGATCCACATATAAAAGCCTTCTAAAAACCATGGTTTTCATTCCCCAGCTACACTGCTTTGATGATTTCTGTGGTGTCTGCTATCTACTCAAGATAGTGATTAGCAAGTGCTTGAATCTGACAGAAGTCACTTGTGACCAGCCCATGAACTCAGCAGGGAGGATTGCACACACTGCAGGGAAGATAAAAAAGCGCATTTCTCATTGTGTGTTGGAGGGGATTTTTGCACATCCCTCTCTCTCTCTGTCTCTCATGCCTGGCTCAGAATATTTACTTCTGTGTCACCAAACAATTCACATAATGATCAGTCTCCTCTGCCACAGATTGCTGCTCTCAAACAGCATGCACTTCAAACAAGATCAAATAATGAACATATCAGAGGAAAGCCGGCCAGGCTGCTACTTCAAAAAGGAAAGATGAAGACAGTCTAGCTCCTACTTGCCTTCTTCCAGGGTCTTTGCAAATTTCACTTCACTATCTGCTCCCTGAAACTCATTAAAGAAAGGGCGGGCCTTGATTTCGTAGTTTACACCTTTCTTCAGCTCCGGAATGATAACACTGTTTTTGGTGGGAGTCCTCACTTCAAAGATCAACCACTCTGATTCTCCGTAAGATGCTGGTGTAGGCCGGTACAGAATTTTATATCCTTGAATATACTGGGATTGCTGGTCCACCTGGCAAGACAGCAGAACACAGAACACATCCATAAACAGACAGGAACCAGGGGTGATGCCCACGACACCGTGCACGGCTCCTGGCCTATCCCTCACGTTACTCAAAGTAAACATCACTGCCAAAGCAGATAAAGGCTCCTTGCATTACAGCAAGGCCTGACCACAAGTGCATTCATCTCTTTGATGCTGGTAGAACTGTGCTGGTTTCCCTGGATTTAGGAAGGCATTAAAAGGGGATAACGAAGTTGTATAATATGCCCCAGCTCCATGAAATGAACAGTCTTTGCATCCATGGAGCAAGACAGCTTGCCACAGGTCAGACTGCTGCCCACCTGAATCTGCAGAGCAGGGCTGGACCCATGGGAAAAGGGAGATCTACAGTGCCACTGCTCAGGGTGATGAATATGGAGATCAAAGAGAGAGCCTGTCAACTCTCCTGAGGTGTGGAAACTTCCCAAAACCTGTGAAATGAGCACTGCTTCCTGCCTGCTCCTTTTTGGAGAAAGCAAATTGAGAGGGTGGCACTGTGGCTGTGGCTGGGCTCTGTCAGAGGGCACATCTCTCCAAAGACTTCCCCCATGTGCACCCACTCAGTGGGAGGCCCTCTGCTAGAAGAAAAGGGCCAAGTTGCAAGAGGGAACATAAAATTCAGTATGGTAACATGGATGAGACTTGGAAAAGCAAATCAAGCTGATGCTCAGTGGTCCTGAGTGCTTTTCAAACTAAGGCAATTTTATACTACATGCATGGAGAAAGAGATCTCAGTGTAATCAAGGGCAGATCCAATATGTTTGGCTATAGCTGAAACAGAAAGTTACCTTATACAACTGATCTTTTGTGGAGCATTCACTATCTTTTTAACTGCTGGTTTCAATTTCTGATGAATAAGGTAGTCCAGTAACAGCCATAATAAAATTTTTAAAGTGCAGCAGATTTTCCTGTTTTCAAAAATCTCATACAATGATATAATAAAATTGTGTGCTTGCAATTTTAATCCAAAGAGCAACACATTTCATTTTTAATAATCACATAAAGAATGCATGTGTTAGCTGAAACTGAGGTAATGCTTATTTTTGAAATTGCAGAGAAGCCACAGGCCACCCAAGAGACTGACAAAAGCTGCCTGTCTGGAAAAGGTTGTTCTGTAAGTAAAGGTCAAACAAAATTTGCTAGGAACCTCAAAGATGTTTTAATGCATTAGTTTAAAACAGGAGATTGCCTGCTGCAGGTGGCCATACTGCAGGTGAGAGTGTAATTACTGTGCAACACAGCAGACATTACTGCAGCATCGAGGAGCCCTGAGTGTAGATCAGGACTCCTTTGGGCTATGGCTCTCCTACAGAGTCAAAATGCCTTTTGTTCCTGTTCAAAATATTCTGCTGCGGCATGGCAGGAGCTACAGCCCATGCTTCCCACACTATCCCTGCCAATATATTGGAACGTTCAGATGGAAGTCCCACAAGGAACTCAAAGCTCACTCCTTATGGTTTTATTTTTGTACATGGTATAATTATATTCCCAACTTTTTCTTAATTCTGCATTCCATTTTAAAACTGATTGTTGAGTTATATTCCTCACTCTCTCAGTTTCTCTGCTATGTCCTTCACGTGGCCAACCTTCTGCTTTCCTGCTGCCAGAGCAACATCCATGTGACATTGCCTTTTTTACCCCTTCTCCCTGCACCACGTGTACTCAGGGCACCACAGGAAAGGAGAGGTTCAGATGAAGGCTATCTGATTTGGGTGTGTTTGTCAGTGTGTCTGTAGCAGGGAGGTAACACTTTCAAACAGAATTATGCAGTATCACTCTCTACAGGGGACTGACAGACAGGGAATTGCCCATGTTATCTCATTAAGGGACTGATACACGTCCTACTGAATCAGTGGAAAGGCTTCAAATGATGTGACTGAGGAGGTCCTTTAGCTTCCAGAGGAAGACTCTGAAACCCTCACCCTATTGTAAACAGTACTCTCTATGGAGACAAAGATGGAGAAAATGGGTAAAATTTAATGAAGTAGAAAAGCAGGGCACTCTTCTCTAGCACAAGTAGCACTCTCACCAGGGAAAAACATTTGCCAGCATATAAACTACTTAGCTTCCTAAAGTGTGACCCCACTGCAGTGGAAGAAGGACATCTCAGCAGCACATGTAACCACCAGCAGGGTACAGATTTGTACTCACAGTCCAATGAACTTCGATTGAGGAGGAAGAAAGGATAGTAGGGTTGTGCAGGTGTAGCACCACGTCACCCAGCTCTCTCTGGACCTGCTTGTGATCCACACCTTGACTTGTTGGCGGAACATCTGCAATAATTTAAGATTCCATTCTCACAAGTACACATGATTGTTGAAATAAGTACATGCAAATACAAATGAGTGTGTCAGAAAATATATGATGCTACCACTAATGAAGAGGAACCTAAGTACTTCCTAATCATGTAAGAAAAAACTACATGAAGCATTTTCTTGAGCAAATCACCAAAGTTTAGGTAGTACCAACTCAAGACACCGCACTTCCTTTGACAGAAACGTGAGGGTAATGCTGCACAAAAAGACACACCACACTCAAGGACAGCTCTGGTAAATGGCTACAGCAGCATTTCTTTATTCTTTCCTGCTGGGAAGAGAAGACATTCTATTGCCCACTGTCAATTCCAAGAGACCAGGAAACCTATAAAGAACAGCAAAAGAAGAAGCTGTATCTTTAGATAAATTTGTGACAAACGTACTTGGTGTTACCACAGAATAATGTTAACAACCAGAGAAAAGATAAATTACTCATATGGCTGCAGCATCTCTAATGGCAAGAGGCTTCTGTAAACAGGAGGCAGAGCCCAGTTGAGGGCTGTCTGGATCGTCTGGTATTTGGTCTATCCTATAGCTGGAAGGATTATCCGTATGCATGAAGGGACAAATTCCTCTCAAAACACGCAATAGTATGATGAAAACACATATTTTTTGCATATTGAGCCCTTGGAAAGCACATTTAACTGGAATGGAATGACTGTCAGACGTGTAAAATTTACAGGGTAATCACTAAGAGGGAAACATGTAATATGGAAAGCAGAGTAACAGTTTCTGTTCTAGGTTCACATCTCACTCCTTAATCACCTCATTTTAAACAAATACCATGCTGACTATGGCTAAAATTCATGAAAAGTGACTGGAAATTCATGAAAAGTACTTGCAGTGATTACTACTGAGGTGTAGTCAGTGAGTGACAAATCTGGATTCTTAGCAAGCAACATTGGTAATAACAAAAGAACAAAACCAAAACATCCTCCACCAAGTCACTGCTATATCCCCATGTAGTATCTTCTGCAAACAGTCCATTATCACAGTATTTCCCTCCTCCCAAAGTTTGAAAGCATTAAAGATAAAAGCTTCTGTTTGGGAGCATTGCCTAAATATCACCCTGCTCAGAATGTAACAGGAAAGCCAGTGGAATAATTAGTTCTAGCTTTGCTAGTCAGAAGAGATGAGTCATCCACAATATGGATCAAACTGTTCACAGGCTCAGCCATTTGCACATCTGTGCTATAAAATGATGTGTGTGCTCTCTTGTTTCGGCTCCAAGCTTCCAAGACAGGGACTGTCAGTGAAAACACCAAGGAATGAGGCTGTTAATGTCTGTAAAGTGTGAAGATGAAGGTACTAGGAAGGCAGTGCTGAAGGGATGAAGGCACTGAAGGCAGTAACCTACCTTCATCTTGGTTTGTGGACTGAACAAGCAGATAGGACCAGACTATATCACCCTCGTGACAAAAGCTAACTGGAAATTTTTGAACTTGCTTAGCTAGACCACAACTTAAACAAAAATGAAATTATATTGGAAGAAGAGCAGAACTGGCCTAAAGGACTTGACACTCGACACATTTGACACATTTCCTAAAGTTGGAGAAAAGTTTGTGTGTTAGTTGTTATTTTCACTGAGTTATTGTGCAGCTCTTGGGTTTTCAGCTCTACTAGGTGCCCAAAGAACAGTGAAGCTTTTCCATGTCATTATAAACCATTCAGCTGAATGAAAAGAACATTTGCTGTTTCTCAGAATCAGGTCAGTAATCAGTTAGTTTGGGACAGGCACAATACCTCTTCTCATCTCCAGAAATGAAACTACACTACGTGAAAAACAGGCTTGTGCAGCTCTATTCCCAGAAATCAGGAATCACTAAAAGGTTGTTAAATCTCTCCCTGGTAACAGACTTGGGAACCTGTGAAATCCTGATTTTCCATGGAGCTGTGACTCTGCTGTCCATACATATCCACTGAAATTGTCACCCATCAGGAGAAATGCATAATACCGAAAGACAGCGATGTGAAACTGGTCACTCCCCAGGGGAGATGAGAAAGACTTGCTTTCAGAACAACTGCAGAAAACATGAGAAGTCACTGAAGAAAAACGCTTTGTTTCCGTTAGAGAACTTCCTTTCAAAAACTAACATGTACTTACTTACACAAACAAAGAAACAAACATACAACAGAGACACTCTTAATAAGCCAGTGGGTCAATTTCTCCAGTAAGTAGGAAGATCAGAAAAACAAACAAACAAACAAAAATATGATCGCTATCACTTTTTCTTTGAAAAACAGTGCATCTAGTTTTCCCCTGCTTAAGAATCTAAGCTTTTCTACTGGAAAAATGAAGGTTTCAGAGCTGCAATGCATTATTCCCTGTACATCATCCTAAGTGTCATTTATTGGCTACAGTGAATACAAAGACATTTTTAATTTTACATAGCTGGACTCAGTCCATAGCTGGACTTCAGTCACAGCTGGAGTGAGTGGATGACTCCTTCATTCACTTCTACCCAGACTTTTCTTCCACTTGGCTATCTGTAAGCACTGCTTTCTACCCTATTTCACTTCCAACAGTTGTACTATGGAAACACTTGTAACATACTGCCAAAACCTCTTTACTGGTTCATGATGCCAAATTCCTTCAAATTTTCAACTTTTCTCTTTCCTATTGCAGCAGAAATCAACTTAAATTACATGCTGTTTCTCTCCCTGTCTCACTCTTAAGCCTTAATTTGAGTCACTGGACATAGTAATAACATTTCCATGGAATTTGAGGATTTGTATGGGAACTCAAAAACACAGGGATTACTTTGGCTGCTAGCAAGGGCTATTCTGCAAGTTGTAACTACCTTTGGATAAGAGATACTAGGGTTCCCTTAGGCAATGCAACATGCTGTCACAATCTGTATTACAGAGAAATGCAAGTTTAAGCACTGCATTTTATTGTAGTATATATTATAGCCAGGATAGATAGGCAGTCCAAAGCTACCAGAATTCCTGCATCTGGTATTGCTTAGTCAACTTGTGACAGCTGCTGTGGACACCCAAAATGTTCAGTATCAAAAACTTACCTTGAGTTTTCACTGGATCAGATATTTGGCTTGGGTCGCTCAGCCCATATGCATTAGCTGCTCTCACAAGGAAGAGATAAATTGCATTAGGTTTTAGCCCTTTAACTGCAAAACTCTCAGTTTTCACATTTTCAGCTACAGTTTGCCAGCTGCTCCCTGATGCATGGCTAAAGATAAAACACACAACAGCAGGTTAGCACGTGGCTCTTTAGCAACACATTACACATAAACATAGAGAAAGCAAGATCACACGAGACTCACATACCTGAAGGCCTCAATTATGTAAGAGGTTGGTGTTGCACCTGAATTCAAATTAGGTTGCCATGACAATGTTACTGTATTTCTGCTGACATCTGTAACCTCGGGCTTTGATGGAGCACTAGGAATCAAGTTTGGGTCAGTGGGTCTTGGTGGCTGCACTGGGACTCCAAACTCTGACAAAAGGAGAGAGAAATGCTGAGTATGGACAGGAAGCAGCTGTAAGCTAAATGCTGCTCACATCTGCACTGGCAATTTATGACAGAATCAGATAATTCCTACATTTCAATTTCTGGTTTTCCTTCATGCATTTTCTCCACACAGAGGAGCCCTGATGGAGTTACCTTGGACCTCTATGAATGCGCTCCACGTCGCTTCGCCGCTCGGGGTTGAGGCAATGCAGGTGTACCGGCCGGTGTCGCCCAGCTGAATGGCAGAAGAGAAGAATAAATATTTGAAACAATCAGGCACTCAGTGGGCTAGAAAAGTAATTACAGCTCTCTACGTTCCCCCATGAATATGGATAAATGTATTAGCCTGCAAAAACTTTGCAGCAGAAACTCCTTCCATTAGAAGTTACGATTTTAACAAAACAAAAATGGGTATTTATTTCTGAGCAGTCACAAAAGAATCAGAAATGCAGATTCTAATTTAATGTTAACTATTCTGTAATGAGCAAACGGAAGGCCATTTCCTGTAGCATTTATTCCTTACTCTGCAGAGGTCCTAACAAATAAATTGAGAAGGAACTCAGATGACAAGACCCCATGCAACTGTCAACCTTCTACATAAATAATGCCCAGGGATTTATCAGGACTGGAGCACTGGAGAACATGTCATCCTTAAAGCAAAGCTTAAATATTGCACAGGGTACATATGGGGCTCCCTGTGTTAGTATAAATTTCACTCTACAGCAAACCCAAAAAAGAATCTCCATATGCTATCCTCATCCAGTTCTCAATGTTGGATTATTTGCCCATATGTGACTTAATCACATTTCAAAGGGTTTCTTTCTTTTTCCCCAAAAAAGAAATGTTATCCTCCTCAGGTCCCAGCCTCAGCAGATGAACTGAATGGAAGTGATCAAAAATCAGAGATTCAAGCTCTAAGCCAGTCTAACTTGTAATTGGCAGCAGGGCAACTCTAGGGAATATGGTAAAGTGATGTATTCAGCCTAATCTAAAAAAGAAAAAAAAAATTCATTTCACAACCACAGAAAAGATAGCAGAGAATATCTAGTATGCCACAACTTCACATTTTAGAACATTTTAAAGTGTGCAATGCATGACCAGCAGCAATACTGGCCAGGTACTATAAGTCCCTGAGGAAGTCAGGTATTTGACAGGTTAACGATTTTAAGCTATGTTACACTGATGAGTGAGCATATTTAAACACTAAAAACTCTTACGAAAAAGCTGTGTACATGGTTCTATTACTGAATATGCTAAACAAAGGGTTTTTTATAAACATTTGAATTAATTAGATCATTTTAATCTATTAGTGCTAAAGCCCAAATAATGTAATGATTTGTCTTACTAAAATACATTCCCCTTCATCTTTTAAGTACCAAATAATTCCCTTAATTAATACCTCTTTACAGCATTTTTCGTTATGAAAATAATGTGCCCTAGGCAGGTGTTAAGCATAAAGAATGTACTATCTGAAAACATGAAGTATCAAATATTTTAGTACATTTATGTAACCTTTCATTAATTCCAAGCATAGGCTTTACTACATCAAAAATGCCTGGAGGTGAAAGCACAAAATGAAACAAAACAAGAAAACCATTTGCCAGTTCAGGCTACCTTGGCATATCTGATCTGCAGTGCTCCTGTCTCCAGCTGCTTGATGCGAGAGTCTTGGGTGGAAATGAGGATGCCATCCTTTTTCCAGAGGATAGTGGGCATTAAAGTGCCTGTGGCCACACAGTTCAGCACTAAAGTACCATCCACAGCTACAGTCTGATTCACAGGACCCTGCCGAATGACAGGGGGCGGCCGGTCTGCAATCACTGCCAGGAGAAACAACAGGAAAGACCTTTCTGCAACTGGAAGCAATTTTCTAATCATCTGAGCAACAGCAGTTGCTTGAGGCTTTGAAACAAACTAAAAATAATTAAACAAGTAATTAAAGTTGGCGGCATGCATTATTCAGGGCAGGGTGCATTATAATGATGCACAGCTAGGGATGTTTAAAATGATACAACGCAGTATTTTCAGAACAGAGAAAGGATTGCATATTACACACTGCTATCCTCCAGGCATTCTCCAAGTCCAATGTCTTTATGAAGTGATAATGGAAAAAGAAAGGACTTCCCAGACTCTTTGGCAAGGCAGAGATTTCACCTTTTCCATCTTTCACCACTGCCAGGCCTGTGTAACACAGCTCATACTTCCAGCATTTGAAGACAGAGAAAAAAGAGGTAGGCAATCAGGGGGTAACCTCACAAATACCTCCTGCTTAAATAACCATTTTTTGTGTGCCATCAACTCATCTTGGTGCTGTGTCATAATCATGAGATGCCCAGCAGTAGGGTAAAGCTAACACAAATGGACAGAACAATTTTGGAAAGATTTCTTCTATGAAATATTGTTCCAGTAGTTTCTGACTTTTATGAGAGGACTTCAGAAGAAGGAAAATCCCACAATCCCATTGTCTATGTCAATTTTAATACATCTTTCACACAATAGAAATTAGGTGCTATTGATGGGTTATTTAATTATACTGCACAGAAAAATATAAACCAGTGTCAGTATTCACTGAAAAAAAGAATGGTAGCATTCCATTACCCAAAAAAGAGGTAAAAGTTATATTGTTGTATTTTAGGGATCTGCTTTAGCCATAATTTTAAATGTCATAAATCTGTTCAGCAGTGGCATGGGGCTCACGTAACTTAAAAACTGGTTTGGTTGCTGAAATATAAACCTGAAGTTCTGATAATTTGTGAACATTAGATATTTCTAAATTACTTTTCATAACAACAGACAGGATGTTAGCACTGGTTTTTTTTGGCTAAATTCCAACTCCCATAATTTCATTTGCATGTTCAAATGACACTCTGTTTTCAACTGCATTATTTATCCTTTAGTTCTTGTCCCAACCTGTTACTACACACTTTAAGGCCATTAAAATCCTCCTCTGCAGAGACAAACAAAATAAGCCTACTTATAATTTGCATTTGACTTTGACAAGTTTGTAAAGAACTTTGCAGTTGGCAAAGGTAAGGAGTTGACTGATCTGTGCTTTATAGGAGAAATCTAATGACACTGAAATTCATGGCTGATTTAAGTCCACTGAAGTTGATGGTAACTCCTCCTACCTTTAGGAAAACCATTAATAAAGGTATTCTAATATCTTTACAAATATTCAGCATATTCTGCCTTCAATTTTATAAGAGTACCAAAAACTGTCCCAGGACATTATTAAAAAAATCTACTCATCAGATTAATCCAGAGAATATAGTGAGGAAAATGCATTTAAAATTATTATTTCCAAGTTCAGATGGCATAGGTCATTAGCAGAAAACTGTTGTAAATTTATTTCTCACCCTGCCATGGCCTTTTCCCCAGTGAAAAAATGGAAAAAAGAGGATTAGGAAATGCAGTTTACAATCTGTGAGGAGCCAGATGTAGCCCTATTCCTCCTATGTCAATCCAGGCAGAGGAGAGATAAATTAACAATTTTATACTACAGGTTCACTGCATGTTTCTAGTATTTTATTATTTCTATGTTTTCTATAGGGCAAAGGGCTATTTTATGGAAGCTTCTCAGACAACAGCTTCCCTCTGCTCAAATTCTCTCTCTTATCCTCTTCCTCTGTAAATGCTAAGATTAGTGTTTTCCCCGTGTATCTCTCCTGTTAAAAATAAGAAGTATTTCTGATAATTGGCAAACTGGCCTCACATTACTGCTTGTAGTCATGCTCCCTGTAGCTTTCTCATCTTGTATTTCTTCCTAACTACTCTTAAAAAGGGATGTATAATTTCTATTATTCTGCTGATCTCCATGCAGGTTGATAATTTTTTTTTCGTAGCTAAAACACAGTATTAAGAGACAGGAAAAGAACCAAGTAAATGAAGGGCTACGCAAATGGCTACACAATAAAAGGGATAAAGAACCAGGCAACAAGCAATCTGAAAGTAAATTAAATCAAGTGGGAGAAGCTAAAAAAGAGTTACATAAAAATTAACAGATCTGACAAAAATCCATACACTGAATATACTTACCAAGTGCATAATGGAAATATAGAGTTACTCATAATCTAGAATTGTAAGCCCCTGACAGAGATGGCCAAACCAGGATTTTTATGTTCAAAGAAACATGCAATCCACATTTATGCAAAACAGATTTCAAAGTAGTGTCACATCACCGCACTGCTGTCTTCAAATAAAAATAAAAAACTTGGAAATGATAAAATGAATCCATGATTACCATCTGTAACCTCCAAGTAGGCTTTTGTTATTATACTTCCTGCAACATTTAAAGTCTGGCAGATGTAGTACCCAACATCAGACCTCTGGACATTGGTGATGGTGAGGTCTCCAGTCTGGGAAACTGAAAATCGGCTGGATGACTGAGGGGGCTGGTATGAGAAAAGCAGATTCTGAAAGATGTACAGAAAGAATAGTGGGGAAAAAATAGGTTAAATAAATTCAAATATTAATATGCATACAAACACAGAAAGAATAGTGGGGATTATGTTTACATAATTTACAAACAAATGTTTTCATATTATAGAGAAAACATTCTGCTCTTCATGTCTTAAGCATGTCTCTACCACAATGTGAATAGCTTCTGTAGGATTTTTTGATGATAAAATAGGTGCAGATGTGCACATAGAATTGTGTAAGAATTTTGAGATTGCTCTAACACTCTCTAAGATCAATACTGGAATTTGCACCAAGTGTACCAGAGTCTAGTGAAGATGTGAAATGTACAGATCCCACAATGGTGCAGGCAACTGTGGTGAACCTCAGTAATTTGCTCCAATGTTCTTTTTTAGAACTTGCTCCAGGGCATTAGTTTGCTTTCATTTAAATGCAGATGGTGGTTTACTTATCTGTATTTTAACATTTGCCTTCCTAGGAATGGAGCAGTTTTTAAAAAAGAGATGCTCTGTAGGTCTCTCTGAATAGAGTGTTTGTGTTTTATGCAAAGTCTTATAATAGTGAATTAAATCCTATGCCTATTTAGATAGTTTGGGTATGAAGTACATAGTGTTTACCAAAAATCAGTTGCTGGTTGAATTTCTACCTCTGGCTGAACAACTTGTGAATAAGAATACTTTAGGATCACAGAGGGTATATTTATCTCTTTTTCTTGGCTAACTACATTTTGCATTTCCAAAAATTGTCCAAAGGAATGGGACACGATATTTTCCAGTACTAGCAAACCCTATCCTCAACCCCTTTCATATCTCTCAATCATCACAAGTGGTCACAGTCAGCAGAGTCAAAAATGAGCAAAAAAAAAAAAAAAAGATGTACTAGACAACATGTGGCTAAATAAATAAAATAAAATAAAAAAATAGATAAATCAAATAAAAACATAATATACTGCTATACATATACCACTGAAGATTATAATCTAAATTTGGTCAGCAGTCTAGTTGTACTCACAAATTCAGACAAAAATGTTGCAAATGGAGTAAAGAAACCCATCTCCAAGTGTTCTCAATTTCTCTGCCCTATTGTTTTGTAACACAAAGAACCCTGTCATATACTCTTGCACCATTCATTCCTTCATTCACAGGAAAACCAGAATCCCATATTCCTTCTTTCCTTCCAATAAAGAATACCTTGTGTCACATACCTCCTTCAAAAGATGAGTGAAAGAAAACTGCAATTCTCTTGCTGTGCTATATTGTGTTTCACTCACTAGCTTTCAAGATCCTTTACAAAGAAGATGAAAATAATTTTCCCTCCCATTCAAATAAGGAACTTGAGAGAAAAAGTGACCTATTCAGGTATGATCTGTCAGTCAACTGATGGAGTTGGAAAGTAGCTCACCTCAGCCCAGAACCAGAGTCCTACACATGCAGTGATGCAGATCAATGCAGCAAATAGTTTAGTTTGCCAGAAACTCAAAAACACATGGCAAACTAACAGCTGCACCATAAACCCAGAACCAAACTTTCTGAAAATCTAGGATTGTCTGGGGGCTCAACCAAATTTCAGTGTAAGTCATCTCTCCATTTCTTAAAAGTTCTCCGTGTTAGGTGAAATAGATTATCAGAGTAGTGAAACATGGAATGTTTCTAGCTGATTCGCACATTTATTTTTACATTTATGGAGAAAACAGGAGACAGCAAAACATAGATCTTTTCTGGTAAGACTGACATCACCTAGCATGCACATGCTTTAGAAGCAAAGAATTAAGTATCCATCATCTCCATGCTCTAAACTTGTCTTCCACATCTTTTCTCTCATGTGAAATCCTTTCTTGAAGAAACTGCCAGGAAGGAGGACAGAAAGGCTGTTTCACCTGACTCCCTTCTCTCCTCCAGAAGATGGCTGGCTGAGGGTTCCCAGTTGCTTCACACTGGAAAGTCACCGTTCTCCCCAGCGCAGCCACCTGGTCTCGAGGCTTTACAACAAACTGAGGAGGCTCTGAAAGGAAAACACCAAAAATAAATCAATCACATTGCCATCAGCTGAATTAAAGAACAATTTGCCTCCTGAGTTTTAATGGTATAAACCAGAACAGTTAAGTTTCTTTAATAAGGAGAGGCACACATTGGTCTCTAAAGCCACAGCTTCAGCATCGCTCAGATCATCTTTTCTGTCTGGACCTCCCAATTAAAACTCTGACTGTGCAACATATGCTTTTAGTGCTTACCCAGTGTACAAGGAAATGAGTCCCACCAGCTTGATGAAACAACTTGCAGAGCAACAGTCACCAATACAAACAAATCTGCTACAATTTGGTTTTTAAAGGAGGAATAGGGCTGCAAGCCAGAATGGAGAAATCTTTGAGGGACAACTGGCCCAGAGGTCACACTTTGTTAGGGCCTGCAAGACACACTGCTGAGTAACTGTGAATTCAGGCTTACACACACAAAACTCATCATCTCTGACTTAGGAAAGCTGAGGAGAGAAAAAGCCCTTAAGTGCTTATATAAGAGACTTTTGATGTAGTCATGATCTCAAAATCTTGAAGTCAAAAGCCCAAGAAATACTATTCAAATTATAACCACTTAAAATCTCCAGTTCAAACACACAGAGAAGGAATGAATTTAAAGGAACAGCAGAGCTAAATGTCTTCCTCATTTACATACACAAGAGCATGTTCAAACAAAATATATATGCAAATGAAGGCAAATTTGAAACATCTGCTCAGCCTAACATTATAAATACTGCCAGCATTGTTTGATTTATACTGACTTCAACAACCCTTCCATCCAGTAGTAAGCAGAATGTCAAAAAATCATGTCAGTCACATTAAAAAAAAAAAATCAGCATAGATGGCATTGGTGAAAAAATCTAGCATGTTCTATAGGCTGTTAACTCTTGCTTCTTGAAAAATGTGCATTAAATTAAAACCCATTTATTTATTAATTTCCATTTTTTCTGATCATCTGCCTAAAACTAATTATGCTCTCCCTCTTCTTTGGATTGAGAATAAAGGGGATGTTTTGTATCTGACTTTAAGAAATCAAGTGATTTTGATATTCATTTCCTTTTTCTCCCCTTGTGAACATTGATGTTTTCACAAGATTTTCCTTTTGAAACAGTGCAAAATATGTAATTCAAAGATGTGTTTTGCAAACATCAAGCCGTAGTGGCTTTATCTAGAAGAAATTCAATAATACTTAAGTCCTTCTTTAAAAAAAAAAAAAGCTTTCAGTGTTCCTGTGGGCCAATTCTTGCAGTTATCTGTTCCCCCTGCCTTGTGTCTACTCCCTGGTGAGTTCATATCAGAATATATTCTTCCTACGCCCCTCCTGCTTTGAGAGGAATTTTTGAAGCATAACACTATTGTCTATATTTGCATGCAAATGCTACCTTTCCTAGCATTTCCTTAGATAAGAAACTATGCAAAGCAAAGCTAAGATTGACCTACTGTAATTAGCTGACTTCAAAACATTTAGCTCTGAAACGTTCAACCAGTACCTTGGAAGAAGATGTGGGAAGACTCTGACATGACAACACACTTCATTTGGGAGGGAGGGAGAACTGGCTGGGGGTTTGCCATGGGGTTGTGAGGCATGGGGAGGGAAATGGAGATGAGGGTGAAGCACCTTTGTTATGCCCCTAGATTCTAGTAATGAGAATAAATTTAGCATACAGTTAAATTTAGGGCTTGGCAGGTTCTGTCCTAGCCCCTGACACAATGCCACACAATGGGGAAATGAGGGCTTCTAAACCCTGTGCTGGTGCAGAGGATTTATGAGGTTTCAGATTTTGTTGAACTCAAGGACAGGTACAACTATTAAGAAAATAAAATGGTTCTGACCGCTGGAGAAATAGCTGGATGGTTGTGATTATTGTACCTCAAGATGACCATTCAGGGACTACTTAACACAAAAAGGAAGGGGAATTTAGTCTTATAGGCAGCCATGGTAGAATTTATAAAATATAAATGGGTACATATTTCTCTAAGTATTATTCTAAATACATATTTTGTATGGATACTACTTTAAAATATATGCATATTGCCCATATATGTATTATTCTAAATCTATTGCAATCAAGGTAAATAATAAAAATCTTATTAGCTTCAATGTTAGAAGAATTAAACAGGGTTAAGTGAAAATATTATTAAATTCCATTCTGTGTTAACTGTACTGGAAGCTTTTTCACTGCCTTTTTTTTTTAGTATCATTTAGTTTGATTTCACACCTTGGGTCACATACATGTGGTATGTAAGGATGAGACTGTAAAAGATGCCAAAATAATAAATCCTTGTAAGAAAATAACAATTTCTATGCTAGAAACCTTTTAACCAAACACAATTTTTCTAGCACACTTTGAAGTTCAACCCATGCAGTCACTGAAGAAAGGAGACATTAGGATTTGACTTGCTACAGCATATAAAAACAGACAGAAAATTTGCAACCCATTACCTTTCTCTTTGCCATTAAGTTACCCATACTTCGTGCAGAATTTATTCTGTTCGATGTGTCTTGCCAATAACAAGTAAAAGATGGGAGCTGAGTGGTTGGAGGACATGGAAGGGGATGGATGGGAAGGGGAGGAGAAGTTCCCGTCACAGTGATACGATGACTAGAAGATGGCCAATAAAATTTCAACTTACCAGACACAACTAAAAACAAAAACAAAACAAAAAGAAAACATGGAATAAATAAAATTGAACAGACATGAAACAAAGCAAAGAATAAAGCAAAATTAAAAAAAAATTAAAAAATGGATCCTTGGTAAGGACCTTAGAAAGCAAACACATATTCTGATATATGAAAAATATGTTTATAATGTTGAACAACATTTTTATATTTTGATTTTTAAACAGCAGTCTCTGTCACATACTGAAAAGTAGGTGGTAGAGGAAAATAGGTAACAGACTGAAATACTGGCCAGACAGTCTGGGTTCTACTCCAAGCCTTTCTAATGAATTGATGTGTACCTTGAGTAATTTTTTTTTCACATTATTATTATTCATCTACATCAACAGTTTTCCATGGCAAAATGAACTTAAAATCTCCAGTAAATATCAATCTGTAACATTGCTGAAATGGAATAGTAACATTTACAGCCTTTCTAAAGCATCCAAATACTTACAAATGGAATATATTTTTCTGAAGCTAATATCTATAAAAAAGAAAGATAATTTAGAAAACTAATAATATGCTAAGGCATTTAGGCCACACACAAATCTCTTTAGTATAGGATTGCTGAGTCAAGGTCATAAGGCTCACTAATAAACTGCAAATGCAAAGTATACCACAATTAAAACTAGTTTGAAAAGATTCTTAACCCTTTTCTTTGTCCCCCAAACTGGAATTTCATTAAAATATTCAAAACAAAACATTTATTGCAAAACATTAGATTTTTCAATGGAAATTATCAGTTGTAAATTATCAAATATTAAATTATTCTTCAACCATAGCTCAAAATTTTCATAAACTTTGAAATGGCTCAGATCCTGGCAAGGTAACTTTGCATATAAAAGAAAGGCATGTTAGAAAGTATTCCAACTTCCTATCAGTGATGGAAAGAACAGATTGAAAATAAAAACCCCAGAAGTATTTTGAAAATATACACAGATACTGATCAAAAAGAAGAAAAAAGTTAATGAAAAAAAGGTTAATTGGTGATAATTACAGTAAAGGTCCAAAAAGAGATAATTTTTTAAATCCATGCTACCCTTTGGTCTTATCACTTTATGTTGAGAGTAACCAGTTCAGCATGGGCACACTTTCATATCGAGTAGCTAAGCACCCTCAATTCACCATCCTCTGATGAACACATGCAGGAAACCATTAATATCCACTTTGCCAACATTCATTGGGTATGAGGAGTCCTGGCCTCCTGTTCTAATAAATACAGAGGACTCCAGGTGTACTATGAAAACGAAGTAGAAAGAGAATCAGATAGAATATCGGAATTTGGAACATGTTGAAGACAAGAAGCTGCAACTGCATATGCCAAACGCAGATCAAGCAGATTTGAGTTTTATAAGAGGTATTTCTTTCTTAAGGAAATAATCTCAAAGAGAGGAAGTTTAAAATACCATTTTCCAAAGATTTGAATTTTAAAGAATTATTCTGGATGTGCACTAGCCTTCTTTAAATGGTGTTTCTCAAAAAGAAAATCAGTGTGCATTACTCTGCTCAGATTATCTGTAAGTCTACAGCTCCTAAGAGGAGTGGCCAAGAAATGCCACACATGAATTCCTGAGAGAAATCTGCTCTTCCCCAGGATTCAGCTCCCAGGTACTCTTGTTCGTGTGTAAGTCTGTATTTCCCAGCAACATTGCTTTTTAACTGAAAAGCTCTTTACTAAACTTGCAATTACAATCTGACGTGCTCTGGAATTAGAAATGATTCTCCACAAAACACAACTCATTGTACATGAAACAGCCTGATAAGAGACTTAATGGAATGAAATTCTTGCACAGAGAAAGCAACTCTAAATTAGTTTTTTCATTTGTTGAGTAGTGCCAAGAAGAAGAAAGTTCAGCCTTCTTAGAAGCAATGCAGAGCTGCTCAAGTCCTCTACTGTAAACTCACTGGAAAACGCCTAACAGGGTGCTCAATTATATTTCTGCAAATTAAATTAACTTCTAAGTGCTGAATTTCCCCTTTTCTTTTTATTAGACATTTCTTACTGTAGGTCAAAAATAACCCTGTCAAACAAATATATTTTTATGCCCACCTGTGAAAACAGAGGGGACACTGATACATGAAAATAAATCCCTGTAGAAACAGGGCATCACATTGGTTGCAAATCTGTTGAAAGGGCAAAGGGTGAAGTTTCATAGAAAAATTTGAACAATTTTGTCAGAGGGATATCATGTGGTTTAAAAGAACAACAATAATAGCAACATCTACAACAAAAACCACATTCTTAGTTTGATTTGCAGCCTATTGATATCTAAGGTTACTAAAACCGAGAAGCAAATAGTTTTTCCTCTATCATAGCACATTTTATTTGACACCACTTTCAATTATAAAGTAAATTAATTTTCCCTGTGTTAATCATGGCTTTTCACATGGCAATTAGGTGGAATAACTTGTTTGTAAAGACAGGAAGTTAGCATGTAAAACCGCAACTACCAAAGGAATAATATTTTTGCCTTTCATATAATTTCCTTGACATGCAAGGCTTTTCAGGGAAGACGTGTCCAGTCGCTGAACAAAAACCAAAAGAAAAGTGGTTTCCAGTCTAGTGACGTGATCTTTTAATGCCTTATTCTTTCCAGCAACCCTATCAACCTCACCGGGACTATTGGTATCATTAAATCCCCTCACAGGAGTAGGAATTTGCAGTTTTAGGACTCAAACTACAGCCTAGTACAGTTGCCAGATGTTAATGGAGCAACTATTACATTTGACAGATGTAGTTTTGTAGGTTCACATGATAATCAGGTTGGAAGCAACCTCAGAGGTCTCCATTCCAACCTCCTACTCAAGAGGGTCGGCTACAGGGTCAATCAGGGATTGATCCAGTCAGGGCCTGAAAAATTGCAAGGAATAACAATGCACAGACTCTGGCAGCCCACTCTGCTGCTTGGCTGCCCAGCCAGTGGAGAAATGCCTTCTCATATCTAGCCTCAATCTGCCTTGTTTCAACTTAAATCCATTGGTCTCTTGTGCTCCCTCCATGCACTGCTGGGATGCGCCTGGGTCTGTCTCACTCTGGGGTCTCATATGAGACCTCAACACGCTGTGTGCAATGACTACATCTAAAAAAGACACATTTTGTAGCTCTCCTCAGAGAGGTGAAGGCAAATGTTGATCTAGTGTTTCTCTAGAACCCACTGGCTTCCTCATATTTAGAATAAAATATTACAGTGTTGCATCCGTTTCTTAGTCTGCCATTAGGCAAGTTAGAAGCTTCAAGTATCCCATGTTTGACAGCTTGGTAGCAATTATCTAACTCCTTTACTCAAAAATAAATAACTCCTTTACTCAGAAGGAGTAAAATTATAGAAATTGTAATTTATGTATACTAATAAGATGCTTTTGAGATCTTGAGATCCAAGGTGGTACTTAACTACTAAAGAATATTTTGTTCAGCATGTTTAATACTCATTAATTACTGTTCTCACTATACTATTTACAAATACCTTCCAGGTGCTTGGAAGATATCCTGTTATTTAACTGCCACAAATTGAACACTTTTGATTGAAGCTCAATATGTTTCACTTTTAATTATTTAAAAAAAATCTTTGTGTCTTCAAGGACTGCTGGACACTAATAGAGATTATTATAAAAGAAGCAAGAAAATATAACTCTAAACCAGAGAAATTAAACAATGCCAATTTTCAGGCCAATAATTACACACAACAATCAAGCTCATATCCAAACTTTAGCTTATGTATAATAATTAGCCATTATGACTAATCTAGAAAATGGCAGTCACAATGACATTCGGATTCCTTTCAAGTAATTTTGTGATACATTAATCCCAGTTCAAGTGAAATATATCAGAGATTGCATGTGCCTGTAGAAATGAAGTGGTAGGAGACGGGACAGGAGTATGAGCAGATGTGCTGGAGTAGACAGTGGAGTGAGAAGCCGGAATTTCCACTGGGATTGGCCGGATCCAGACTAGACAGTGAGAGAGGAGAAACTGCAGAGCTAACAACAGAGATAGCACAGAGATTGCTGTGTTATCTGTCAGGGAGCTGAAACTCAGCTGTTTGTCATCTTCATATGAAATAAACGGGTGAGAAACCCACAGTTTATGACCTCTATCTGAAATGTGTGGGTACAGAAAATTTGGATACTACAGTCACATGTAGAAGAAATGTAAGAGTCTGATTTTGTTTAGCAAACTGGTCAAACTCTTACTTTTCACGCCTTAAAAAACAAACTACCAAGAAATCCTGAATTATTCCAAAAAAAATCTCTGCAAAAAGCTGCCAACATCTTCTATTCAAAAATGTGTTTAATTTCTAATCCTGCTAAACTTTGAAATCTAATGAAACACTTTTTATGTTCAAATATCTGAATGAGGACCATTGAATACCTCCCTGCAACATGACTACCAGATATTTATGTTGGTGTTTTGCAAAAACTATTATTGACAGAGATAGTTTAAGACAATGTGCCATGTTCTATTTCCTATCTGGTGATTTGTAGGCTATTTGTTCTTATCAAAGCAATCTGAAACTCTCAATATCCTTGATATGCACATCTCTCTGCAGTCATTTATGGGAAGTATCACTTTCTACAGAGAAATAAACAAAAGCCTGAATCTCTTGTCCTGAAAAAAACATAAATGCTGCCATTCAGCTGCCTCCTGGCTTCAGCCTGTGAAAAATACAGGAAAACAACACCAGGTACAGTACAAAAGAACTGGGGTATATCACTTTTCATCCTCCCTGGACTCTCTATTTTCAGCTGTCACTTCTGGAAGTCTAAACACATGTACACACAATTCACATTTTTTCCTGGATTTTCTGCTAAATTCACATTCATGTGGGACCAGCCTGGGCCACCCTTACTCACCGTGAATGCTTTCACAGTTCTTGGTCCCAGAGCACCAAGTTTGACACAGTGCAGCACAAATGTCTGAGGAAAGGTCTCACAGTCTGGCGCCAAGCGCGCCACAGCGACAGAGCTGAGGTAAAATGTTTACATGAGATTTTTGATGTCTCAAATCAAAAGTGATGACTTGTAACTGCAAACCCCCAGCAAGGGAATGATCGTGGTTTATTGCATTTATGATGAGTGGAAAATTTCTGTTTTAGATTGCTGCTGATTTGTCAGATAAGCACTTCTTAAGTTTAAAGGAACAAGTGACTACAGTAATTTCAAATTTACCAAACGCGAGAAGATAAAAATCTGACTGGAAACAAAAAAAAGAGATTAATTATTTTCTATAATTGGAATGTGAAGAATGAAATTAAGACAGAAACAAGTGACTTACTAGTTGGAAAAATAGTTCTGATGTTAAGACCACCTTTAGAATTAGTGAAACCCATAAAAAAGTTTCAGTTTCACAGATAGAAAAGTGAGCATGGGGAAAATCTCAGTATCAATTAGGTGCTGCTTTCCTCAACATATTTTCAAAGAGTTTTGTAGGTTTTTTTTAATTTGTATTTATTTATTTTTGTTTACAATTGATTCACATCCCCTCTTCTGTCTGAACACTGAAAACGAGTCAGGCTGCCCTGGCTTTGGCTGGGATAAGGTTAATTTTTCTTCTTAGTAGCTGGTGTAGCACTGAGTTTTGGATTCAGTATGAGAATAATGTTGATAACACACTGATGTTTTGGTTGTTGCTGAGCAGTGCTTATCCCAAGTCAAGGCCTTCTCATGCTCTGCCAAGTGAGGAGGGATACAAGAAGCTGGGAGGGAGCATGGCTGGGACAGTTGCCCTGAACTGGCCAAAGGGATGTTGTATGCTATGGAACATGATGCCCAGTATTTAAACTGGTGATAACCAGGTGGGAATTGCTGATCACTCTCCAGGGGGAAGTTGGCTGTCCTTCAGCAGGTGGTGAGCAATTGTACTGTTTATCACTTGCTTCTGTTGGATTTTATTTTTTTTTCCTCTCTCTTCATTACTATTACTGGT
This sequence comes from Ploceus nigricollis, assembly GCA_013399945.1. Taxonomy (NCBI): domain Eukaryota; kingdom Metazoa; phylum Chordata; class Aves; order Passeriformes; family Ploceidae; genus Ploceus; species Ploceus nigricollis. Next base: position 513,661 of record VXBC01002115.1, on the reverse strand, counting down.
TTTGTTATCATTAGTATTATTAGCATATTTTACTCTGTTTCAGTTATTAAAGTGTTCTTGTCTCAACTCACAGATTTCTGTGTTTTGTTTGTTTGTTTGCTTGATTTTTTTTTCCAGATTCTTCTCCCCATCCCACTTGGTGGAGAGGCATTGAGGGGCTGTGTGGTACTTAGTTGTCAGCTGGGGTTAAACCATGGCACGTGCTGGGCAGTAACAGAGAAACAGACTGGCTGGAGTTTATGCCCTGCACAAAAAGGGCCACTCTCAGGGTACTGAGGGGCTGCCACCTGCACTTGTCACTGTGCACTTCCTCCAGAAGCCTCAAGACAGCTGCAGTCTGGAAGCTTGGTGGTCACATCATCCTGACACTGCCTCTGACCATGCAGGGCAGGATGTATGCTCTCATTCCCAGTACATGGCACATGTCTGGCAGGCTGGATTTAGCCTGTGCCTCTGGATTTGAAACCCAAAGAAAGGAAAAGGGCCGGCGCCTTTGTGCACTCAGGAGAGCTGACATGCTCCAGGGGAAGTGGTCTGAGCAGGAAAAAAGGCACGTGTCGCTCCTTGGTGCTGACAGGACAGACACAGTCTTGGAAATAGAAGTGCTTCTGGAGCTGCTGCACATACCAGGGAGAGGGTAAGGCTTTGGAACCCCTCTAAACACAGATGTCATAACACAAGCAGCCTGGCAGCTCAACATCACCAACTCCAGAAACAAGTTTAAGAGATGAGCTTCAAGCACCATGGCTTCAAAATCAATGATTCTCCATCCTGCAGCAAGCAGGAATGTGCCTTCTCCCAGCTTTGCATTGGGAGCAACAAGCAATTTGTTTTGAGAGCCTGTTGCTTCCTCTATTGGCATTAAAATGTCTCAAAGCTTCTTTCTCTCTTTGGTGGTTTAAACTTCACCCTCTGCTGATAAACACTGCAAGATCTGTGCACTAACCAAACCTCCTGCTTGGGTGCTATTCTCATTTCCAGAGCAATCAAATGGCTTAAGTCCTTGTGGATTTCTGGCCATTTTGAGATTTAGTTTAAGCTGAGAGGTGTTTCCTTCCTCAACTCTGATTCAAAAGGCTGGACAGTAAAACCTGGCTCTGTTTCAGCTGTGTATGAGTCATGTAACTATATAATTTCAAAGTCTGATTTTAAGAAGGTAATGAATTTTCCCTTTTAAAAATCAAGGTGAAAAGGGCTACACAAATGTACATGTTTGTCTATATGTGTGAGGAACCCACTGCAAACATCTGTGGGTAGACAACAGTGTGTGAAATGTACCCATATGAGACTTTTTGCTTTGCAACTGATACTAGGAGAAAATTGAGATTGATCATAATCTGTGCTCCTGCAGGATTCAATGATGATTTCTACGATAAAAAACCAAAAATGTGGAAAAAAGCGCTACAATGCAGCTTTAAAGGTAGCACTTCCCAGGTTAATACATGTAGTACACAGTTTAAAATGTGTATAAATCCTATAGTCACTGCCTTGAGGTGACAAAGAGAAATCTGAAAAACGGAGGGTGGAAGACAGAGAGGGAGAGAGAGGGATTTAAGATTTTCCAGAAGTTCCTCTTCTAGTCTACCTCCCCCCTTCCTTGCTCTGGATCCTCCTAAACCACACTATAAACCAAACATAATTTAGACAGTACTCTTATGATGAGTCTAATTCCATCTATTTAAAAACTAGAGTAATGTGTACACTGTGAAGTCCTGTTTCCCAGGCTTCTCTTTTCAGAGAAGTTTTCTTCCCCCGTGTTTTAAATGAGCTGAGGTAATTTTAGGCACTGCTACAATCTAAGTAGTCGTGGCTACAAATATTTATACTAAAGCCTTTTAGAAGAGTGAAAATGGATGAATTTTAAATAAACTGTGCAGAAGTACAAAAAGATTATGATAGATAGATACTATTTGAAGAATTCTTAGGAGCTTCCTACTGCATTTTTTGACTTACAGTTGAAGATAGTAGAACTGAAAAGGAAACTGAGTGGGATTTTTTTCACCAGCTGTTTATGATAGCACAGAGTACTTCTTGGAAAGGAGAACTTGAAATCCATAGCAACCTTCTTATAACAAGTTAAAGCAATTTGTGAAAAGTGGCCAAGGCCCATGATCAACGGATACCAACACACACTAAAAATGGAAGGACAATAAATCTCTGCAGTGCACTAACTTGTGATCATTAAAAAATGTTGGTTTGGGCATGCAGTACTCAGTGAGGAATACTCTCAAGTGAAATGTATTATTTCTAAAGAAACCTGGATTTCTTCTCACGGGGATGCCATACCCCCCACATAGAGACAACCCAGTCTACACTAACACCCCAACTTATGTTTCAATAATGTTAACAGGAAGCTAACTGTGACATATTAACAAAATTTAATTATAGGCAGCAAAAAATACAACGTGTAAGAATTCTATGCAAGCCAGACTATCCACCACATACAAAGAATTTTTACTCTCATGGAGACACAAATGGGAACAATATGCTTTAGGAAATAAGGATGATCTGCCAAAATAAAATAAAACTAAAAAATGAAGGGACAGAGCATGGTTTTCATACAGTTCTCTGTCAAAAGATGACAATGCTATCAAAAGTTGCTGGTAGTGTGAAAGGGCCATCGGACCTTGCTGGTGGATGACTGGACAAAACCAGAACTCTCAGGTGACTCCCTTCTCTGTACTGAGACCCAATGTGTGACCTTAACTGTGTCAAAAGAGAGAGCAGTTGTCTCATATGAGGAGGTGCAAGTCCTAAGTGGGCTCTCATAGGCCAGAGAAAGACAGAAAGAGAACAGAATCCCTGCCAGTCCTGTGTTTAGAGAGCAGGGAGCATTTATGAGAACAAAACAAGTAACCTCATCCATCCAGATGAGGACTTTGTTTTTGTTTCTCTGTCCTGTCATCCTATTTCATACTTAGAAGGGTAAAAAAAAAAAGTCATCCCAAACTTTGGGAATTAGTGTGTGGTCATAAGACAAGAGGAGCACGCAAATACCTCCTGCAGAAAGTGATAATTTATATGTAACACTTCAGCCTGAACAAGGAATCTTTTCCTTACACTGCAAGATTCTGATACTGAGCCTGCAAGGCAATCAAGTCCACATATAAAGACAGCAAAATTCTTTATTACCAGTTCTTGAGCATTATTCAGCACCTAGCAACAAAGCATTTTAGTGTTCAAACAAAACACAACTCATAGTAACAAATGGTACTCATAACAGCTTATCAAAATAATGTTTCAATGCACTGTTATTCAGCATTTTTAAATTCTTTAAGACCAATTCAGAAATTACTGAGGCAAGTAAACTAACAAAAGTAAGGGACTGTACTGAAATCACTGTATTACTCACAGGCTATGAACTAGGCAAAAATAGAATGTGTATTACCTTTTTACAGATGTTTAGCATAATTTAATAAAACCGACATTTATTTCAGAATTAACATATAGCAGAAGTACTGTTTGCTGAGCAACCAATTAAAATTATTATTCCTTGCACTCTAATTTTACTCATAAACCCAAAAATCTTCAAATTACACAACTTGTAGTAAAAATCTACTTTGTCTATTTCAAAGAAAGAATTATTGAAATGTTATCTTTAGAACAGCAGTCACAGTAAGTCTGCAGCAGTGAAACCTGATACAAAAACAATTGCTTTTTCCACAGCCATGGGATTTAGGAAATTTCAGGCACTAGGAAAGAGCCTTCAGATTTTCTTTGCTACTTTTTTTAAGATTGAGTGCTGAAGTATGCTACACAAACCTACATGCTTCAATTCTCTGCGCTGAGTGAGATGCACAATTTTTGCATTTAAAATGTACAATTTTTGAGAACTATACAGTAAATAAATCCCTTTCAGCAGTAAAAAGCCTCTAGCTTGAACTTATTTCTGTAATAACATTTCTCCAAATTATTTGGATGCCTGTTCTACATGCTTAAAAACATCTGTCTCAAGTCCTTGTTTCAAAGTACCAAACTGGAGGAAGGAATGTCAAAAGTTTTTGTGTTATTCTCCTGTAAAATATTGTTGTCACTGTTGTGAGATTCTATGAAAAAAACTAAACTAAACCAAACCAAACCAAGCCAACATCCATTTAGCACTTAAAAACCATGGAAGCAGTTATTTATTAAAATACTTACAGATTCCTTCTTTTATCCATATTTTAGAAATGCTTCAAGAACCTTAGTGTTCATCACTTGCATCAGTTAAGACAAGAACCTTCAGGGTGCTAATCTCCTCTTCAGACAGTTTTCTCATTTCCTGCTGATTAACTTTTAAGATTTCTATTCCTTCCCCAGAAATTGGTGGCAGTCAAACTCCTCAGATCCTTGATAGAAATCTGACGTGCTATCAGAGTTTACTGCAGTCATTAAGGGGGAAATGGGCTCTTTAAGCTACTGAAATCACAGGAGATGGTCTCCTTCATTCATCCTGCCAAAAGTTTACTAATTAGAAAAATCCTGAAGTTCATTGGACAATCATTATTCTTCCTTCCTTTTTCAAGGGACTGAAGGCAGAATATTGCATCAAAACAATTCTTTCAAAGGAAGAAATACTGATTTAAAGAGACAACATGAAGACAAGTTCAGACCTAAATCCAAATCCTAGTTTTAAAATTCCAGTGGTTAAATTCAGCCCTGAGACTGTGAAGGGTTCACTACAATGCATAATAATTGCTGTACACCTCAACAGCATTTCTGTAATCCCATAAAATTCTGAATTTCGTCTTTGTTGTTTTAATGCTTAATGCAGTTACACTTACAGCCAACTTATAATGTGTACCAGCAGCCTGACACAGTGGAAACATTTCTATGGTATCAGACAGATGAAAGAGCAAATCCTATTCCTTTATATTCCGGGTGGTATTCGCAGCCCTTCCCAGAAGCCTTATCAAAGAGACGTCTTTTACTGTGTGCCTTGAAGCTACCTTGCACAAAGAGGAGGTGGAAGGAGGAGGAAATTCCAGACCTGAAGCATGTGCCACCTTTTCAGATTAAAATTCCTTGTCACTTGACTCCTACAGCAAAATCACAGCCAGGAGTCACTTATCAAAAGTTCCACTCTCTATCTACCTTGCAGACAAGCTCTGTTAACCCTAAAATTAAAGATATCATAATCTAAAAAGGCTTGGTATCAGAGATTGCCACTGTAAAATATGAACTGGCTGGTACAATTTCCATAGGAATTCTTCTTTTTTCCTGCCAAACAGATAACACTGAATGTGCTTAGTGCCTTTGAATGGCAAAATTTACATTTTACAGTTCAGTCACTGCTGCAGCAGGTTTAGGTGTAGTTTAGGCAGGGCCCTGTACCACGTATTGCACACTCCCCCAGAGCCACTGCTTGAGCAGGGAGAGCTAAGAAGAGCTCAAAAGATTCCTGGTCAAGGAAAAGATTCCAATCTTCTGCTGACTACAACAGTCACCTACAGCCAGGGTTGGTGTCACTCTGGTGAAGTCCTGAAGCCAACTGAGCCACTGGAGCTGTTGCTCCTAACCCCTGCTGAGTCTCACCTACACTGCCACTGCTGTGATGGTTCCTGGCCAGCTGCAGATTAGGGCTGCCACTGGAGCCCTAACTTACACGTGTGTGTTTCAGAGAGAACACTTCATTTCACCAGAAATTATAAACTGATTATAAAATTAGATGTCAAAAAAGCCAAATTAAGTACCATGAATGGGAGCAAAGCAAATGGAAGTGAGAACATGGAAAACCTTTGGTTCTTAGATTTGCTTGAAAGCATTTTCATGGTTAAATGTAGGATTTGCAAATTCTTGAAGATGCCCTACTTCCATTTGCATTAATGGTAAAACTAATTCTCTTTTACTACTGAAGTTCTGAAGTATGCCTTTTTGGTAATTTTGTGTGTCTTAGGAAGATTGTTTTCAATGATATACACTGTAATGAAATATATATTTCCTACAGTCCTGCTTTGAGGCATAAAGCTAAGCAAGTCACGTAATGGAAACCTACACAAAACATGAAAGGCATCTTGCATATACATTTCAAATACAATACAATATAAATACAACAAATATATCCAGCTTGCTTAGTGCTAGAGCAAAGGAGAAGTCCACTGGTTCCAGTGATGCCATTTTTTTGGCCATTTTTTCCTTTTCTGAAGTATATCAGCTACTTGGTGAAATATAATGTGTTGGCAAAATATAATGTATTGTACTCTGGGCTGCTTCCTGGCATTATGTATTGACTGAGGTATTTATTTAATAATTAATCATCTCCTGAATGAAATGCTTCCACATGTATTTAGCAATGTCTCTGAATGCCTTACAGATGCAGTACACATTGCTGCAAAATGAAAACAGAGGGTAGATCTCTCCAATTTTAGGTATATGGAAACAACATCAGGATTACATTTCCTTAACTATTTAATTTTCCAAGGAGACAATAAGATAACTTGACAGTTTTAGGGATGGAAATGCTTCTAAGCTGCAGGAGTAAAACACTAAAGGAAGAGTTCAAACTTCACTACGTCAATACAGAACTCCAAATTTGGTTTATGAATATGGCTGAAGTCACAGTATCCATGTAGGAAACACTTATGGTCCCCAAAGTCAGGAGCCTGTACAGAGGAAAACAGTGATTCCAATAACCGGCATCTGTGACGCCAGTGCCATGAGCAGGAAGAACATACAAATGGAACTGATATTCCCTCCCCTCTCTTGTATTTTCTACAGTTAACAGTTTATTACATAGAGAGGGAGAGTTGAACTATCTGAGCTGACAGTTCCTAGTCCAGGGACATGGCCTGGGCTGGCTCCCAGCTCAGAGGCATCGCTGTGGCTGTGGAGCATTCCCGAGAGCATTCCCAAAACAGGGAGCCCTGCAGGGCCTGCATCAGGCACGAGGCAGAGCTGAGCAAAAGCAAAGGGTCCTGTGGGATCCAGGGCAGCTCCCTGTGAGACACAGGATAGCTGTTCACCACGTCCCATCCACACCTCCCCGACAGCTGCATATCTCAATTGTCCCGGTGCTGCACGCTCCACCTTTTAGTGCCCCAGATAACCCTCCACAGGAGAGAGCACACTGGGGTCAGCCACGGTGTGAGTGGAAATGATGAGTAGAGAAGAAGATAAATCCTCTTCTTAGAGCTGCCAACCCTGAGGCCCTGAAGAGCACTGCTTGCAGCCCTGCCACGTTTCACTCCCTGCCACTGCCCCACTGTGCAGACACTTGACAGACGGGGACTGTCCCTTTCCTGACACGGACACACGTCTTGGGTCACCACTGACAGCTCTCATATTCCTCCTCTGGCACAGAGTCTGGCACAGAAATACCACAGCCTGTTGCTGAGATACTGAAGAGGAAAAAACCCAAACCAAAGCTCCACAAATAACCCGAACTCACTCAAGCCCACGCCAAACCCCCTCCTTGCCCTTTGCTGAATTTAACATGCCTGCACAGTGGCAGCTGTAATGTCTGAAGCTGTGATTGGCAGTGCAGCCCTCTGTTTACAAACAGGCAACAAAAATAAATCCATTTGGCACAGCAGAACACACATTTACTAAACTCTACAGTTAACAGATCATGTGATGATAACCAAAAGTGCAGAAAAGGGTTGCCAGTTGCATTCCTTAAATCACCCAGAAAAAAACCCCATAAAGTCATAAAAAAGCAATGAACCAACCAAAAAATTCAAACAGCTGTGTGTCCACAAACAGTCAGAGCAACCTTATTTTAGTACTGAAACAAGATCAGTCTATTTTTCTAGATATAGCATAGTCAAAAAGCTGATCCTTTAGGAAAAAAAATCCACGTGTTTTAACAAGGGAAGAGGAGAGTAGGGAAAAAGAGGAGAAGGAAGAAAAGGGAGGAAAAATATGAAAAAATCTGAATGGAAAATGCATTTGCTAGAGGAGTATTTCTTTCCCTCCCATAAAACTTGGTCTCTTGGATACGCTAATAAATGGATTTTGGTCATAATTTATTTCATTACCAACTACAAATTGTCCCTACACATTACAGTTTCTCACATCAATCCCTCCTATGAAGACATTAGTGCAGACAAATGGCTCAGGAGGTAATCCATTCACACTGGGAAACAAATTACCCCATAACAATATCCTCAGAGCAAAGCTGTCACAGTGTAAATATCTACTGTGTAATACAAGCACTTAAAAAATAGGATCTTGATGAATCAGGACTTAGGCTATGATCTTGTTCCTTAAAAAAAACAGTTTATTATCAAAAAGATCTCATTCAATTTCTAACATCTACATACTTAAGTAATTTTATATCTATTAGCACCATTAAGCTAAATGGGATTTCAAGTATGTTTTTGTTTATTATTTTGAATAGGACTATGAAAGATGAGGGCCACCAAGAGCTTACTTCCAGAAATGTAACTGCTCAACCAGTCATTAAAGCAAATTTTCTTAATAGTAACATTTTACAGGATTAACAGTTGATTTAAGGCATGATCTTCAGAACAAATAATTATTTAAGAAATAATTCAGTCTTTTTCCTTTGAATAAACTGTGCTTACTGCTCACAAGTTTATCCTTTAGTCTCTGAGCATGAAAGCTGGTTATTTTACAAACATAAGGTATGAGTTTTGATGTATAAACATTATGGTGACGAACAAAACAGAACATCTCAAAATTCTTGGTTTTATGAGAGTTTCAACGAAAAAATTCAATACTTTCCTAACAGAGGGACACCAAATGTTTCTGGTGGAAAAAGGAGAGCAGGTTCAGGGCAAGACCTTTCCTGTTACAGTAAATGTGTCAAAATAGAGGTCTGTTACCAAATAAAATACTTTTAAGCCTATACTTCCCCAGAACTCCATAATGACTAATTCCCACTGAACAGAGAAAAGGACAGAAGGACCATCAGTGCCCAGAAAAAAGCATCAGGATGACATCATTGCCTGTCTGCTAGCCAGGAAAGGAAGAGAGGGATTATCTGAATAGTGAACATCTGGATTGTGTATAAAAAGGCAGTGAAGGATTTTTATACATATTAGTTCACTGAGTTACACTGAATTTTTATCTTAGAAAGAAACAGTAGTGCTACGATACGCTTTTATAATGAAAAAGCAACAGGAATTCCAGTGGTCTGGGTTAGTGTATTAAAAGACACACAAACAGATTTATCATTCACTGCTTCTCTACTATATTTAATTGAAAAAACTTGGCAGATACTTGAACTTGCAACTCTTTCTTTTTGAATTAAAACAATACAGCTTAGTAACACTGACTTTCTTCTTTCTGTGTTTCAGATACAAAGATTATAAGTGACTTGATTCTGAACCTGAAGAACTGAAATTCAAAACACTCAGTTGCCCATCCCAGCATTGTAAAGACTGCTTGAAAAAATCTTACACGTGAAGTGTTTCCATTTCCTCAGAACACAACTCAAGACAAATTCGTATTTTCACATTTTTTTATCTCTAGAGTTGTTCTACAAAGAAAAATCAACTGATTCTAGTACAACTTTATTCAACTTTATTCTTTGCAAAGAAACATTCTTACCTTGAACTGTTAAAGTTGCAGATGCCTCAGCTTTTCCAACCATATTTTCTGCAACACAAGTGTATGATCCCATGTCTCCTGCCATAACTTTCCTGATTTTCAAGGTATGATCATCACGGATTTCGTACCTTTAAATATACACAGTAGTTAACAATGAATAAGAATAACAGAACTTTGCACAATTTCTGTAAAGGGTAAAAACATGGGGGATTTGCTCTAAAAATATTCTCATGTCTTTACTTCCCATAAGGGGAAAAAAGGATAGATACTTATAAATTGATAATGCAAAATAAAGTTTTAAAACCAAAATATATCCAAGTATTTGAAAACCTTATTCTGATATTATTTGCACACAATCGCAAAGCCCTAATGCAGAACATCTTAATTGTTAGAATTCTTTTAACAAGTAAATATAATAATATTTATTATTCTCCATCTGAATGACAGATTTTTTTTAACATGGTTGAAAAGAAAATATTGTTCCCAAGAAGATCAGAATTACTTGAAAGTCAAGATAAATCACAATTAATTCTTTTTTTTTTCTTTTTTTTCCTAAAGGACAAGGCCTTTCCTAAAGGCCTTTTACCAATTTCTTTCCTTTCATCACCTTTCTCTCTTTTATGTATAATGCAGTCAATGTGTTTCTGTTTATGGTAAGTAGGTTTTTCTCCTAAAAGTGATAGTTTTTATTAAAGCTATAGACAACACTATCAAGAAGCTGGATTTCAAAAGTAAGTGGCCTACAAATCCAAGCCTGTTAAAGGGCTTCTTCTTTCAGTCCACTCCCCTGATAGTTTTTTAAACTGATAATTAGGATTTCAAAGTAAGCAAATTTAGTATTTAATCTATCTCTATATCGATCCATCACAGGATGTGTTTATTTTTAATAGTGTGTTTTACTTTTTGGCCTGAATTACAGCAATAACAAAGAAGTTCATTGGAAACCTAGCAACAAAAACATGTATAACCAAGGCAGCTTTCTACATTGCCAGACTACATTTTACATAAATTGCAATTCCAATATACACTTCTTGATGTTGTGATCTTTTTCACTATTTGTTATACATTCTCCAAAACTTTTAGTAAGCACGAAAGACTCTTCAGGTGAAGAATTAATCTGTACCTGATACTACTAGCTGAACTTGGTTTTTTTATGTTACATTTGTCATGTGTCGTCACAACAAAAACTTGAAAGCAGGCCGTTCTTAAGTTTCAACATAAATTGCAAATTCAACTAGAGCACAGTGCTAATTAGAAATGTTTTATTGGATCAAGCCAGGCCTTTTGTATTCAAGACAAAGAAATTCTAGCTGTCAGTCACTGATGGCCTCATCATACACCAAACTAGACGTCATAAAAAGGGTAACTCCAAGTACTGCACCTTGCTTTTGGCAGCTCTCCGTCATCTTTCCTCCATCTCACTGTGGGGACTGGGTCACCTCTTGCCTCACACTTAAACTCTGCACTGTCATCCACAGTCACTGCCAAATTGCTTGGTCTCTTCACAAAAGATGGTCTCTCTAAAGGGAAAGGAAAGGATAACAAGGATTAATCCAGCAGTTCTGTGTCCAGATTGCACAGGATCTCTGTGAGGCTGCTCGCAGGTGTCAGCAGCAGCAGCAAGCATTCCATGCAATAATTTCCAATGCTGCATTTGAAAGACAACTTTTTCTTTCACCAGCACGCATGAAGTAAAACAAGCCAAAAAAACCCAGAATGTCCTCTCTGTAGTTTTTGTTCACCAAAACTGCTGCTATCCCTGACTTAAATTGCAGGAGATGGATGATCCAAGATGGATGGCTCACCAGAGTCAGATTAACTGCTGCACACTTATGCTCAGACTTTCTGGAACAAAAGGTGACCTCAGTACAGGCTGTGTTGTTTTGGTAAACCCTGTGAATTTCAGGAAAGGTATTGATACACTTTTCTACCTGTAACAGGATTCAAAGCTGTAGGTTGCTGGGCTATTCATACTTTCATAATTCCACGCCAGGCTGCACTGCAGTGAGGTTTGCACACTCCCAAGGATAAAAATCGCTTTAAACAATTTCTGGAATATTCCAGGAATGACCCATCTAGAAGAGCAGCACCAGATGACAACAGCATGTCCATAAAAGAACTGGGAAGGTTTAACAGGAGAGTGTTTGGCAGGTTCCTTTGCCTAAGGCAGATGAATTTTTTGTCTATAAACCTGTGAAAGCTCTGAGGGAGTTGAGAAGGCAGTTGCATGTTTTGACTTGTATGTACTAAAGATATAAATATCATCCCCCTGGAACTGCAACAGTCTGAGGCCATTGGCACCATCAAGAAGTGTGAATATCCAAAAATACACCACAAATTTCTCACAGGAGTACAAAACAACCAGACAGAAGGATAAAGAGACAATCCCATGCTCTTCATGTCTCACATTTGTGTTTGAGAAAAGCAGTTCTAAATATTACTCTGGATTTGCAGACACAGAGATTCAATATTACAAAAATTTCATGGTTCCAAAAGGAAATGTGAACTGAACAAAACCTTATTAAAAAAAAAGCTTCCTTTATTCTCGAGGATGTCCAGACCAGCTGGACACTTGTGCTGTAGAAAACTTAACTTTGCTGGCAATGGTAGGAAATAATGTTAAATGAAATAGCAAGTTGATCTTTAAGCTGTCAGTTCTAACCTGAGTTCATATACAAGAAGTGAGAAATAAAACAGAGATCTACAGACATAAATCTAGCTGTGAAATAAAAAGATACAAGTATAGACAACCCCCTGTCCTGGCCCCTTTCTTGTAGGTGATGAAAAAACGAAACCTGAATGTAAGAAAACAACATCCACATTAAATGGAGTAGGAATCTCAGAGTAGGAATAGTTTGGGGAAGAATATTTAATTTAACTATGCAAGGGAAAAAGGACTGATCTGGTAAGATCAAGACTGCTGCCCAACTGCAAAACCCACAAGAGGCACATTGTTCTCCAGATCAGTTTCCTAAAGGAAGAGTAATGGACTTCCACGAGTTTTTGTCTGCCCATTTGTAACACTCTTACTCAAATGCAGAAATGGATAAGGGAAATCAGCACTGATTTAAGAATCTATCTTTGTCACATGATTAATTCCTACATACAAGGAAAGCTTAGCAAGGATCACTTTGAAACTTTCTAATATTACAGTTTCTGGCATGCAATCCTCCCTCTGATCTAAAGCAGAGACCTAGAAGCAAAAGTTCAACTTCTAAATAACCAAACCTCAGAAACAGAAGATTAATGTAGAAAAAATTTAATATATAAAGTCAGTATATTTCTCGTGCTTTTTCACGCATATCCAAGTCTGAGTTGAAAGAATAAGGTGTTTTAATGATTTCTAGACATGGGCTGGTAAAACATTCAAAGCTTTACTGACCCATTTGAAAACAAAACCTCGCTAGTTTCCCCAGGTTGAAAATCTGAAAGATGTCTGAAAGGAACAAGAGATGAAGAAAAAGCCAGACAAAGCTCTGTCTGCAATGCACCCCTCTTACAGGTGTTTAACAAGAGAAGTATTTTTTCAGCCTAATTTATCAAACAGTTCAGCCCATGATTGCCTGCTTGGCAGCAGACTAGTGATGAGCTATTACATGGTACAGTTAAGTAGAAGCCTGGTGCCAGGACTTTACTCATGTAATTACAACTTACTTTAAAGTTTAGATTTTGCTTGAAAGTTCTGAAAGTCTATTTGACAATAAACTTCCTCCCCCAGTGCTTCAAAAGTGTTTATACAAAACCAAAATAAAACAGTACAAGGGATCACAAAGTCTTCCTCAGTTTCTAAAGGGTTACACACCACTTTCTTCCTAGATACTCAGTTTTAACAATTTTAAGATGGCATAAAACCTTGTTTTATTTAGAAAACCCCTGCTTCACATGAAACTCTGAACAGGTCTTCAAGTTGCCTGAGTCCTAGCTCAGCAATGTAGGGAGACAGATAAAAGTGCCAAAGACAGACAAGACAGCTCTTAAACATGAATTTAATAAAAATAAAACCACCAAGAAACTACTATTACTGCAGCAGCACTGTGATGGAAACCAGTGTGCTGTGAACCAGGGCTTGGATGGTCTCATCCTGTAAAGATGCAACAGTTTTTTTTTTTCAGAAACAATCAAGCTATCTCAAGCCTCCTCTAATTTAAAGTAAAATGGGACATATTTTGAAGGAAAAGCACTTAAATTCTCCTATGCTGAAGGAATACTGAGACTGCAGGTGGACTTACAGCTTCCCTCCTGATGTTGCAACAAAACATGCAATTTTCAGCTAAGCTCAGCTATCTTAAATGAAAACATATTTTTTGATGCTCAGAGGGACTATCAATCGAATCACTTGAACAAGCAGATCTGCTGTAGTTTTACAACACTCAGCATACATTCCTATAAATATAAATTAATATAAATTCCTATAAAGGATAATTATTCCAAAGAGAAATTTAGAGTAATTCTGACTCTATCCAGTAAGAAGGAAAAATTAAGCCTCTGCTTCTTAATTGTTAATTTTTGTTTTGCTGTTATTTCACAATACTGATTCAGTCACGGACACTGGAATTATTTTCAGTTTGAGCATTAAATACAAAAGCATCTTATAATACAAAAAAAATTGTCCCAGGTGGGCTGCAGAACCATTACCTTCCTTCCATGTACTAGATCACAATCATGAGAAAAACATTTTCAGCACTGAAAAGGAAATGGATCAGAATAATCTTTAGAGAAAGGCTTACTAGGAAAAACAAAAGATGGACATTTTCATTGATAGAGTCTAAAAGGAATTCTTACCTAAAACAGTGAGCTCTGCAACTTCACTTTCACGTTCTCCAACCATATTTGTTCCAACACAAACGTATTTGCCAGCATCGTTCTTTCTTGTGTACGTGATCATGAGCTTTCCTCCTCTGATCTAGGACAAATCAAGGATAACAAAAATACTTCAATATGAATTATCCATTTAATAATAATAGCTTGGAAAATATTTTGTTACAGATAATAAAACAAAACAAGCCATTTGTGGTTTTCCATATCACATAAAAAAGTGGAAAAAAATTACTATTAGCCTAATTTCCTTTTCTTATGCAAAAAGCTTATGCTTTAGTTTTATATCAGTATTTTAAAATCTCTGAAATTTGGAGACTTGTTAGTTTTTTCTTCATTCTGTGTAATTTAATGCTGGCTGCTCACCAGCATGTTTAATGCTTGTTAGCCAGAAGGACTACAATTCCTTCCCATGTACTGATACAATCAGGAGGAGAGTAAAAATTAGCACGAGACATAAATCTCATTTTCACATCAAGTGCTGCAATTACTTTTTCTTGACAAGAAATATGTGCACGCTATCCTGCTGCTGGTCGTGGTCATTATCATTCATTAATTTTGTGTTTGTTTTGGTTTTCACGTCTTAAGGAAGTGAAGGAAATTCTTTATTCTTTAGTTCTTCACCTTAAATAAAGTAAGTTTAAAGGCTGATAAGCAGATGAGCGGAAGCAATTATTTTCTTACTGGGAAATGAATAACATTCTGCTCTTAATTTTGAATTCAGCTTTCGGGAGATAACAGAATTCCAATAACCCACAAATCAGAAAACACACTTACCTTTGTGATTCCAAATCTTATTATGTTATATAAAAATGTACATTAAGTGCATATGAAAATACCTGATCTTCCTTTAAAAGGATTTATTCCCCCATTTTATTGACCGAATGATTGAACAAGTTGCAAAGTTCACCAAAATGCAGCAAAATTTGAGTAGGCAGCTGCATATGTACCATGTTTACTTTGATATACAAAGAAAATTCCTTAATTACAGAAAATACTTTCTGAAGTGCACATATGCTTACAAGCCCTATCACTTTTGAAAGCCACTGCAGTTCAAGCCATGAGTGGAAGTAGACAATAAATAAAAGACACATATGAAGCTACATGAAAGGCTCTAATGTGGTCAGTGACAAGGAGGAGAGTGTTCTCAATATGAGGTATTTAGCTCGAGTTGCCTGCAGCTAGAAATCTATCCCTGGAAATTTGACATCTCGAGCAGCGTTGGGCTCTGATTGTCATCGTAGGATGTACAGGCACAAAGATGACAGTCAGTTATTGAGATAAATGGACACGCATGTGGAGCGTAGACAGGGTTGCATACAAATTTCATTCTGTTGCCTTTGGCACTCATTGCTTGAGAGCACAAGAGAAATGTCCTTTATCATTCAGAAAGCTGGTAATGCTGAAATTTCAGTGGAGAATTGAGGCATGAGGAATGAAAAAATAAAGGTGACCTGCAAACAGACATTTTTCAAGAATCTATAAGCAGTTTTAGATTGCTGACTGCCTGAACTGGTGAGCAGGGGAAGAGGATGTAAACTATAACAGAAGTCTATCTGTATTTATTTCTGTTTTACACGTCCCTAAATCACAGAAAGCAATTGATTTTCCAAATAATGTATGCAAAGGATTAAATCCCCCGCCCCAAACTGATTTTTGAACGACTTTCACTTGCATTTTGGGGTATTTGTATATCCAGATAGATATGCAGAAATATATACCTTTTATGTATATAAATACTGACCACACTGGACAGAACAAAGAAATGTATTTATACATCACAAGAATTTGCCAACTCATCTGATGATTTCAAACCCATGTAAACTGAAATCAGTGATTTTTGTGTATGTCTTCAAAGTCTAAATCCTAGTGACATTCAGTAGCATTTGTGCTCCTCTGTTATTTTATCACTTAAGAAAATCCCATTCAAATCCACCACAATTTGACACAACTGCATATCTTGCACAAATTGTAACCTTAAGCAAGAACAATCCTAGGAATTTCTTGTAGGAATCACTATGAGACTCTCTTCAAAGTACAGATGGAGAGAAGCATTAAAACAGAAACATACAAAAAACTAAAAAGTTATTGAAAGTTGCTTTTCTTGCAAGTTATTTGAGATTTAGATAAAGAAGGAGATGCAGAGGAAACATTCCCTCATGGATGTTGAGACAGACTTCCTAAGATGTGACATGCATGCTGAAGGAGGCTGTGCTTACAACATGGAATTCTGAACGCATGTGCAAAGGGGTTTCTTTTGTTAGGTTGGTTGCTTTCCTTAAAACATGAGAAGGGTTTAGAACTTTCGCTACAATGACGGTTATTCCACATGGAATTGTGATAAATTACACAGCTACAATAAAATGTGCCACCACTGAATGTGGAATAACACATGTCTGTAACTGGAGCAGTCACAGATGGCTAGAAGGAAGTGAACTTCCCCTGGTGGGCAACTACCAAAATTCTTCATTTCATTTTAAAAAATTAGGTACCCACCATCTCAATAAGACTGGACAATCCCTTCAGCTTAATGTGACACTGCAAATGAAAACTGCAGCTATGAAAAATTCGTGTTGTCTATGTGCAGTATTTCTTCTCAACAGGCACTCCCAGAAATACCTATGGACCATAGACCAATGGCTTTAAGTAAAAAAGTACACAATGGAACACATGCATGTGAAATTTGGTAGGAACACATAAAGAATCACTGCTGAATTTGTCTTACTAAGTTCATATCCAGTATTTAGAGCTGTAAACAGTCAAATCACCTTTGGAGACAGTACATGAAATCCTGCAAATCACAACTATTTTGCGTATACTTAACAGTTAATGAAGGCATTTTAATTTGAGTGCTCTGGCTCTTCTCATATTTTTGCCCTTGCCCCAAAGTACACCAGCTGGACTTTATAGCAGCAAATGATATAATTTGCAAAAGTGACAGGCAGTGAGTGTACCATTACATCCCAAACCTCCTGAAGGGCTGTGACCATGCTGAATACCAAGAGAAGTTCTTTCTTCCTAGTAAAAAATATACAGAAAACAGTTTAATTCCACTACTCTATGGTTGTGTCGTGGGAAAAGAACGGCTTTGCTAACTGCCAAAGCTAAAATTCTAATTCTGGAAGTAAGTGTCATGTTTCATTTATACCAAAAGGAAGCCAAGGCACTCTTTGACTTTTCATGCCTCTTCAGTATTTTGTTCTGTGCCTACCAGCAAATCTATCAGGGATTTACAAGTAGGATAATACAAGAATAGCACTGAATTCTATCTAATAAGAGAAAAAGACTGATTCTAATAAGAGAAAAAGATTCTAGTAAGAGAAAAAGCATTTCACAGATGATCTTCAGCTGCCTGTAAGATGTATGGATTATTGTATGTGTGCTAAGAAAATATATGATGGTATGGTGACTTACAAAGACTTTTTGAAAGCCATTTTCTATGACCTGCCTGCCTCACCATATTTTGCTCTCCTCAGTAAATTGCTCATTCAAGCAAGTCCACTTCATTTATTTCTTTAAACAATAGTTGGAGATGTTCATACAGAAAACTCTAGGCACCCACAGAGTTAACTAGGTTCAGAATTGTAAATTATGACCACCCAGCAGCAAAAAATCATATACAAATAATGAATCAACTCAGTCAGCCAATAAATCAAATCCATAAAAACTTACCCAAGGGTTCCACAACATACCACCAAGAATTCAGTATAGCTGTACACACATATATTCTTATTCTGAGACCATATTTTATATACCTATGTGTGTTGTGTATATGTGTGTAAATTTCTGCACATATAAATCCATACCCATCTGTCTGTGTTATGAAATATTTTTATATATGTGGGTGATTCATTTACTTTTCACAGAAATGTGGTATGAAATATGAGACAGAATGAAGCCATAAGAGAAATGCTTGGGGAGTCCAAATATAAATGTGAGTGACATTTTTTTTTAACTTTCTTTCAGTTTCTAGTTTATTTCTATTTAATAAATGAAATCTGCTCTGTTGCAAAATAATTCAAAAGCAAACAAATTAATAGGAAAATCAAATTTAGACTGCAGAATGAAATACTGACTTCTGTTTGTATAGTCAGGGTTTCTGCATATGTGATACCACAAATTTCATATACTTTAGTTTTCTACAGTACAGCATACACAACAACCCATTTTCTCTCATTTTTTAAACTGAAAGTGGTGGGCATGTAATATTAATGTGTCAGACACTGCCTTGGCTTTAAAAGTGTACAATCTAATTAGGAATAACAATACAACAGCCGAAGTACAAGGTGAGTCCAGGCAATTGTAATTAATAGTGCCACCACTGGTATATCCAAGTAAAATGGAGTTTTTATTTCTTAGTTAAGAAACACAGAGCTTGTTCATTTCCCTCTGTCTGGTCTAGCATCCCAAAATATCCATATCACAACTCACCACTGCAGGAGAGGCTGTAAGGCATGGAATGTCAGCAATAGAAGGCAGCTTTGCAGTTTGAACAAAGTTGAACAAAAAAGAGTACAAATGACTATCTAAACTTTTATTTAAAAATTTGTATCTTGTTCCAAGCCTTGTGAATCCCATGTATTCTTCCCTACCTATTATAGCATGCTCAAATATCAGACACTAGACATCAAAATGTGTTTGGAGCACATCTTCAACAATGACTAAATTTGTTCTTGTTTAACTTCAAAGTTCAGACAGACGAGTCTGTCCTGCTTTCCATTCCATTCTCTGGGACCCCAGGAAGGTACATGCTGCCTCCTCCAGATCAAACACACAAAAAATTCTATTTGAAAGTAGTCTGAAACATTCTTTCAAGCGGTCTTCCTGTGCTGTAAATCTGTCAGGACAAAGTGCAAGTCAATTGTTCCCCGCTACCCTACAGACCAACAAAACAGCTTTGCAATACAGACAGGCCTGAAGGCAGCCTAAAGGAAGGTGCAAAATGCATAGGAAGGTGGCTTTACGTAAAAAGAAGGTATTCAAGGTAGATAAAATGACAATAGATTCAAGCTGCTGCTTCTGGCACCCCAGCCAATCTGATACATCAGAGGCAGAATCAGATGCAAGCCTGTTCATAAGACTCCTTTTCCCACTTTCCTGGCCTCATTATTAATGGCTGTAACTACAAGAAGGTTGATATCTACAAGGGCTTAAGGGTTATCTGTGCTCTGAATTGCTTGGTGAATTCAGAGGCAGCTGACAGTTATCCAGCCCTTGGCATTATCACAAGACACCAAATATCAGAATTACTTTATGTGTTTGACGCTTCACCCAACAAGACTGCAGAAACAGCCAAGATATATGCAGAATTCCATAAATCAAATTCAGAAAAGAAAACTCCATGCCTCAGCATATGTGATTTTCAGAAGTTTGAAACTGTAACAATTCCAAATTAACTTTCTGTAAACATTTGGCTTCTGTTAATCACAAAGGAAGATTTAATTCAGAGGAAGATTTACTTCACAATAATCCGTATTGGCTCACATTAGTCAGAACTAATTTCTGAACACACAGTTATGTTTATATTGCAGTATTTGAACCAATAAAATACTTCTCTGAAATGCTTTCACAGCTACAGTGAAAAACATTTTCTATGCAATACTTCCTTCCTTGTTATAAACCAAGATTAAAATCNAAAAAGAAGAAGCAAATGCTTCATAAACTGTTTTTCATATTGTTACTTATTAAGTACAGAAAACAAACTAAACTCAACTAATGGACAACACTTAGACACATTTATAGGGTCACTAAAATTATATCTAGAACTATCAATCTTTCTGCAATATCCAAAGAAGGCCCTGCATGGGAATGATGAGTTTACAATGACAACTGTGAAATTTCTGTAAAACTGTAGATTTAACCCCATGCATAAATCTCCCCCTGGATGCACTGGTGCACATGTAGCTTTCACTACAATCAGTGATTGAAATCAGAAGTAAAAGTGAACTTGAACTGAACTCCATGTCTGGTATGTCTTCATTTGTCTTCCCGTAAGCAAGTCAGAGGATTTGAGG
The DNA here is from genome assembly GCA_013399945.1 of Ploceus nigricollis. Lineage (NCBI taxonomy): Eukaryota > Metazoa > Chordata > Aves > Passeriformes > Ploceidae > Ploceus > Ploceus nigricollis. Next base: position 493,340 of record VXBC01002115.1, on the reverse strand, counting down.
TATCAGTTACACATGAATTTACTTTTAAGCATCACCACTACTGTGTTATTTACACACCTCCAAGGATAAAATCTCAGACCAGCCAGGGTTAATTTTCCACACAAAATATCTCAGTTTTTAATTACGTAACCTAAAGAATCACAAATGTAATAAGGAAAAATAATACTAACAAACCACAAATTTTAAAACATATTAAAAAATCCTACCTGGTAACCATAAAAGAAACTACATAACCCAAATCTCCAGAGGAATTTAGCAGCCTGTTTCCCACTGTAAAAGAAAGACCAAGGTCACTCTGAGGAGCTGTGTTAGAGCTCCCAAGGATGAAGACAAAGGCAGGTCTGCCTACATCACCAGACCTGACTGCATGTGGCAGATCACACCTAAACCCTGCAGACAGCACCAGGGGTGGAGGGAGGAGAGTACAACCATGACTTTCCAAAGAGGTCCAGACTCTGCTGCTGATTCCAAGAGAATCTCAGTTCCTGACTGTCATTGTAGGCATTGACAATACTGTCTTACTTTTCTAAGTCAGAAGCTAATGTTGGCAGGATGATAACATGGACTTAAGACAACTGCGTATCGTGGGGTGTATTTCATCAATAGAAAACTTCCTACTTTCCCCTAAGAAAAGAGCAGCTGTGCAGAGCACGAGTCTTCAACAGCAGAGTCCTAACATTCAATTTCAAACTTTAGAAGGATGGGTAGGTAAAACTTCACCAAGACTTGTAATCTGATGGAAGACATTTCTCAGAGTGCAGATTTCTCACAGCCATCGTGCTAAAATACAGGGTTTTTCAAGGTTCTTATGTAGGGTCTTCTAAAGGGAACTGTTCTGACAGGACTCAGGTTATCAAGAGATTTGAAGTGGAAGTTTGTAGGTCTTCTACCACGAGCTCCCACAAGAAAATAAAACATGCAAAACTAAGGATCTCCTAGACTTACAAGTACAATTGTGAAGCAACAACAAAATCCTCACAGTTTGAGAGGAGGGAATAGAAATGAATTATTCATATTTTCCTCCTGGCTGGTCTGTGCAGCAGGTCATTATTTTCAGCTGTGGCTTTAGTCACTCCCTGACCTTCTGAGATGCAGCAGTTTTGGCTCAGACTCCCACTTGTCTGGAAGAGAAGGCACATCCCCTCTGAGCCTGGCTGCCCACTGCTGGCTCCTCACTCAAGGGATGCAAATCTCAGGCTCCCGGATCCTTCCCGTGACCGCTGCACTTCCTGCACTAAATTGCCTGTGAAAGCTTTCCTCCCTGGAGCTGGCACAGCAGCTTCCCAAGGGAAGAAGGATTTTCTTAGCTCCTCTGGGGTTAAACCTGAGCTCTTTATGGCAGAGAACATGAACTGAGAATCAAACTAAGCAAATAAAATTAGTCACAGGTGACTAAAATGCAGTGGATTCTTTCATACATTTCCAAATTTGTATTTTGACAGTTTTAAATTTTGAGAGAGATTGGACTTCTCATTCAAAACATTTTCTGTAAAAACTTTATAATCAAGTTAACTCCTAAAGAAGTTTTTATTTTACAAATAAACAAGTATTTTGTAAAACTAACCCTGAAAAAAATATAAAATGTTTTCTAACATAACTAAAAACTTACTGATTCTCTGTCTTTTGACCAAGATGACATGCCATGGAAATGAGACCACACTTCAAAAGAAGGATATAAACCCGTGTTAAGTTTCTATTGCATTTATCTCTGAGTGAGCCTAAGGTTAGTAGAACTCTTCTATAGTGAATGCTGGGTAGAAAAAGTTGTGAAAACATTAAACTTTTCCCATCATTTGTCAAACAGAAGAGCATATGCACTGCAATGCTGATTTTTCATGAACAGTTAAACACAAAAGTCATATATTAATCTGCCACATTTCACTTTTCCATCACTGTTCACAACAGCTCTCGTGACTGCAGCACATGCAAATCATAAATCACAGATTTCCTCGTATTTTTTGTGGTTTGCACACAAGCCTTGTGTTACAGGACTGAGGCAAAAACTTGCAGTCATAGGCAACCACAAGCAAATCTTAAGTGTAACTTTCATTATTTCTGAAGGACTGCTGAAAAACCACTGGGCTAGACTTTACAGCTACAGAAAGCCCTCTGCTTGGAAGATGCTAAAATTAAACTTACAAAGAATAAGGAGGAGAATGTATGCACAGAGAGGCAAAGAGCAAATCCCCCAATTTCCCAGCTCACAGAGCAGCCCAGAATCAATATTTCTGTGCTCAACACTAGATCCTCCAGAGAAACTCCACAGGCAGGGAATGACCTGCAGATCTTGTTCCATTCACAAATGCTTCCTGTTGCCACAGACTTTACAACACAGGCTGATCTTCAGCAACACAGAGCAAAGCCAGGAGCTACTTGGAGCTTCTTTTACTCCTGAAATAAGCCAGCCCAGGTTGCAATCAAGCAGAACGAAGCATACACTGCTCCCACGCTCTACATGCTCGGGGAGCAGCGCTCCCTGATGCTCACATGTGCCATCCTTTAACTGTGATAACCCCTGAGCGCTGCTGCTCCTGGGCTGCTGCCAGGCTGGACACTGAGAACACGCTGCCCTCTGGTCGGGCTCTTCCCACCCAGCCTTTAGCCTCTGGAGCAGCAAGCCCTCATTGCTCAGTGTATAAATGGAAGTGAAAAGCCAGAGAGAAGGAAGAGATGGAAGCCCAAAAAGCGGTGCCTCTCGCCTGGCTTTGCCTGCTGGGGGCTGGGGGCTGCCCCCGCTATTCAGGCGGGCCCTGGAGCCGTGCTGGGATAATTGCTTCCTGAGCAGCAGCTCCTTGCTATTCTTCCCAGATGCCACAGTGGGTTTAAACTTCTGGCGCAATTCTTGATGCTGTTAAAAGGTTATTGTAAACTGCACCAATGGAAAAGGCTGAGAGAGAAATGTGGCTGCAAGGGAAGGAGAAACTGTTTTGGACACTGAAAATACTAGCTGCTCAACTTTTCACATTTGTTATTTACAGAGCAAAGTAGCTGGCCAGGTTCTGTATGGAAATCAGTCTCCTGTTTGCTGATGTGTGCTGTTATTGGAATAGGCTTGTAAAAATGGCAGAGAAATTGAAATGACTCTGCACTTTATTTTCCTGTTTTATCTTGTGTCTGTGTGCACGCCTTTTTTAGAATTAGTACTATCCTGTCATAAATGAGAAGCTTTGGCAGCTTCTGTATGAGCACTATATAAAGAACATAATGAATAAGAAGTAATCTTTACCGAAAACTAGAAGTGTTACTTGATCAGATTTCAGTTCACTTGGTACAAATTACCTTTTTATGACAGTGACAAGAAGTCAAAACTGCATATGCACTCCCACAGCATATTCTCTTCCCCAAAAACACAGAGAAAACCCACACTATGCTTCCAATACATGCAAATACAAATACTGAGTCTGAAGCAAACACTTCACTTTTAAAGACATTACTGTTTCTTTGCCAGCTACTTAGCGCGACAAACAAACAGAAAAAAACCCCAATAAACCAAAACAAAAAAAAGGTTCTATTTTTGCATTTAACAGACATCTATGTCACATTCTGGCTGAATTTTTCCAAAGCAGATGGCAAAATTTAGGAATTTTGCTGGAGAAGGTGTGTGGTAGTCAGCATTTTTGCCTGTCAGATGGACATATTGACATGTCCAGGTAGTTGAATTTGCAATTCCACTTTCCAGACCTGGTCCTGAATGCTGATCACCAAAAGGAGCTGCCTGTAGCCCCTGGCATGCAATGCACCCAGTGCCACCATGGCCCATGGGGGACAATTTACAAATGGGAGTTGCCCTCCACAGAAGGTCTGAACTCACCACTCCTGAGTCCCTCTCTGACTCCAGTCAGTGTCCCAAACATGTAAAACTGTTCAGAGGGAAAATACTTTAGAGTGGCATTTCTTTGTGTTGTAAAGAAAATTATGCAAAAACATACCCTAAAGAGTGCCAGGTAAAGTTGATCCATGAGAACAGGCAAGGAAGACAGTATTTAAAGGACTGTCTTGATAACATCCATGCAAACAAGAGACCTTATAAATAAGCTTCCCCAGTCTTCTTGCCCCTTTTTCTTACACAAACATTAACGGGATCAACCCCTACTGCAATACATAAATAAATTACAGCATGTCACATCAAGGTATAAGCTTACAGAAGAGGTTGTGGACAATAAAGATCACCCTTGGNAATAAATTACAGCATGTCACATCAGTACCCTGATGTCTCCACCAAGGTACAGGCTTACAGAAGAGTTTGCGGACAATAAAGATCACCCTTGTTTATCTTAGAGGACACAGATCCACTGTTTGCTCTTATTTATATCCAGAAAAGCTAAATAATTGATATTTGCTACTCTTGCAAAATAATTTTTAATGGAAGACTCACGCTGTGGTTTTTTAGCACTGAAAAACCATTCAGAATAAAGGAGGAAAGATCTCAGAATTCTCAAGTATGATAAATATAAAAAGAAATATTCAGCAAATCTAAGAAATCATCAAGTGTGCACTGTATTTTGCATTGTACTATTAGTGACTATCCTTCATGTGTTTCAACCAGACTTTTTCTAAGACAGCCATATTGTTGACTTTGGAAGACAAAAGAAAGCAAATTTCTTCTGAAAGTGGAAGTCAATCATGACCAGACAAGCAATCATTTCAGAGAATGCTTGATAAAGAGTGAAAAAACGTGTTCTGATGATTGTCTTCTCCTTTCCAACAGTCCCATGTGTTATTGCACATTTGACCAAAGTACCATAAAATCATGAACAGTTTTGTCATTTGATGAGATTCACTTTCAGTGGATTGCAATGAAATATTGCATGTTTCTCCTGACCTAAGGTTTGGCAAGAAATGTTTGGTAGAATATATCATGAATATTTTTACTATATTTCAGAAGAATGCTTAAATATTCTTAAGTTTCTGAAAACAGGAATTCTGGACAATCCTACTGGATTCAAAATTTTGTTCAAGACCTGGCAGGCCTAAAGCACAAATGCTGTATTACAGATATTATTACTGGCACTTGCAAACATGCATGCCAAGAACAATCTGATATGCAGGCCATTCTATGCATGGAATATTAAAATATTAAAATATTTGCTGTATTTAGAGTTGCCTTTAATAATGCATTAGATTTGGATTTTGGCTCATCTTGCAAACTAATTTCATAGCAGGATTGCCTGGAAAGTTACCACAAAGGTATTACTTTATGATCCTTTATTTTATGGTTAGTTTATGAACGTTTCAACAAATGCTTAAGAGAAATTCACCTTGAGGCAGAGGACTGGGCCTAACACACTTGTAGCCCAAACAGCAACTCTGTCCCTGAGACATGAGAGGAGACAAAAATCAAAGCAGGAAGAGGGATTTAATGAGATGCACACTTCTGTGAGGAGCAAAAGAACATAAGTTCATTAAATGTGGACTTGGAAGACAGAAGGTATACATACAGGATTCCATTGGAAAGGAATTTTATACACCAAATTAGTCAGGTAGGCACAGAGATATCAGAGTGGCTTCCAGTGTTTCTTTTTCTGTACAATCATGTGGTTAAATGAACAATACTTTGCCTTTTCAGAACCCTCTTTTGTGGAACTGTCAACTACTCTTCAAACACTGCCAAAGGGAAAAAACATTGGGTCACACCTAACTGGAGTTAGCACAATTGCTATTACTATTAAGAGTTTTCAGACAAGTCTAAGAGAAGGAAAATTACATAGATCTAACTGAAATGAGTGATTTAAGGCTTGCTACCAAAAGACTCTGTTCAAAGAGTTAATGGAGAGCACAAAAAAAGATACAACCCTGCCCCAGTATCATCTCAGCTCTCTCAGCTGAATGTAAAGTGGACAGAGATAACTTTGCATATCATTTGAATGCTGCAAATTGGTACCTAGGTGTAATGTTTGTAGACTTATTTTAAAGACTGCATTTTGTAGCAAGTAAGAAGCAAAGAATACAAAGGTAAAACTACTATGGGCTGCTCAGGGTTAAAAGTAATCTCCTCCACTTGCAGAAACAAAAAATGCCTTCACATTCTCCAAAGCACCTGAATAAATACATCATCTTTACCTTATAAAACTTGTCAACACTGGTAGTATCAATTCTCCAATGAGAATTTGCGGAAGTCCTTTGAAACAATGTTCAGAGAGAAAATTAATCGATTTTGCCATTTCTTGGTTTCATTAATTCAAGAACACAATCTTGATTGTGTTGATTGACTGTTAATGGCCATCAGTTGATAGCCATTAACAGCATCCAGAAGTAGGTGTGGCCAATCAAAAGGCCTACGTGTTTTATCAGAGGACAGTCTTGGGGAAAAAAAAATGAACTCTGCTAAGAGTACATTTAGAATCATAGAATTGTTAAAGTCAGAAAAGATCTTCAAAATCAGTGAGTCCAACTGTTAATGTACAATATATTAAAACAATATTGTAATACAACTTGGGAAATCTGTGTCAACAGGCTTCTCTTATAAAAGAGTTCTCTTGGCTGGTTATCAGTGCCACAGACAAGTATTTGTAGATACCATTTTCTGGATTAACAAAACAAATCCCATTTTAATTATAATCAGCTTATTATCCAACATGATACCTTGGTAAGAGAATTCCAAAGAAATAAAGGGTCCTTAACCTGTCAGTGACTAGAACTTATCCCACAGAACCAATACTTAATGCTGGCATTTTGTCTGTCACCACACACTTTTTTGCACTGTGCAGCAGGTATGGATGTGTCCATTTTCAAATTGAAATAGAAAATGCTTCTTCATCTTTTTATTTTTGTTTGTAGTCATATGGTGGTTTTAATAATTAAGGAAAAGCAGAGATAAAGCTGGAAGCTTTAAAATTTCATGTCTGTTTTAACACGAAATTAGGAAGAAACACAATTCACTCTCAAAAATCAACAAGACATATTCCTATGAAAAAGAAATGAGGAACTGAGACTTCAGTTTAAGTTGTGTGCAACAGTGTAAGTTGATAAAGGCTTTAAAAGCACAGGTATCCCTAACATCACAAGCTGTAATGATGTGTTAACCTTGGTGACAGTCAGAAGAGAAGGGTCAAAGGTTCAGCTGGCATCCCTGGGGGGGATCCTTCAAGGTGAATTTGAGACTCATTTTCAGGGCAGCACAGTAAAACTGACACTGCAGTCTGAGAAACGTACATGCTACAAAGATGAAGAACTGCCTTTTTCTTGAACTTGCTATTCATAGCAGTAGAAAAAATGGTCTTTGTTCAGATGGTTAAAGTAGGGAGAACACAGTTCACTACCACATGAGATAGGTAAAGATAACAATTTTTAAGGTCGTGTCTCTTTTTGAATTGGAAATAATTATCACAGCAGGCTTTCAATTTAATTTATTCTGGTGGCTCCAGCTACTCTTAATTTTGTGTATTTTAGAAGTTATTTCCCCATGTCCTACTTAAAAGGTTCAGATTGCTAAAGTTAAGGTTTCCTCTCCCACTGAAAAAAATTACATCTACCTACCCTTATTAACTTCAAGAATAACAGATACAACAGATGACCTCTTACAACACCAAAGCCTTGGATTATCGATGACAAAAGTAACAGTTGTCACCACCAGTCATGTAATTTCTAATATTTAAAAATGACAATGCAAAGGATACAGGCAAAACAGGGGAATCTTCTCAGCGGAAGGTCTCATTAGAACAAAAACTGGGAATAAATATGCAGTATGTCCAAAAAGCTGGAATACCTTAAGTATCTTAATGACAAACAAGCCAATAAAAAGAAGTGAAGCAGTAACAACATCAGCAACAAAAAAGTGAAGAATATCCACTCATTTAGCACTTCAAGAAGAGGCTTCTTCTCTTGCTATAAATTATAATGTATACTTTCCTGGAAAGTATTAGTCTCAGGAAAGACAAGGGTAAAACTCACACTGATTTCAGTAATGCCAGAATTCCACCCTGAGAGTTCATGTGTGCAAAGCCTATTTTAGTGAAACATGCTAACCATGCAAATTTCCCAGGAGTTATAATCATGCAAAGTACCTGCTCTGTAGACATTCCTAAATTATTACAAACCCCTGAGACCCTTGAATACAAGAGACAATAATCTCAAAAACACTCTAGCCCTTCAGCATATAGTTAAATGGTAGAGATGTTTTACTTATAAGCATAGAAAATCTCTAAGTATTTGCAGCTGGGCTAGATCCTGCAAGTATTATACAATCACAAATACCTGGAGTGGAGCATGGTCTGAATATGAAATTGAGGATATGATTCTACTGTTCTGTCTACAAAGATAACCTATTTATGATTTAGGATGCAGTAACACTTTGCACTTTGCAAGGTGGCACACCACAGCTTTGTTGCAAGTGTCCACTGCTTTACATGTATGAATGAATTCAGGTCCACAACTCATGAAATGCTGAATAAGAAGAACTGAACAACTTCAAGGCTTGCACAAAATCACACAGAAAGACTGCAGCAGCAATCTGCTCTGCTCAGCTTGCGTCTCTACCTCAAGGCAATCTTTTGTTTACTGCACAATAATTTTCTCTGTAGGAAAATGTTTTGCAGGACACTTCCAGAAATCATGTTGCAATGACTGTATGGTCTCATGGCAAAAACAATCTTCTGTGATTCTATTCAGTGTGCAGGTCTGCCAGAGAGCACAAACACTCATTTCTGGACTACCTACAATACACCATGAAATTACTTCAGTCAGGTACCTGCAGCTTCTGTGGTAACACTTTACTCTGAATGAGCAATTTTTTCTTGATTTTCATTAGGTCTTATTCCAAGAGAAATGCTCAAACTGAACACCACAGCTCAAAGAAGTCCTAAGAGACAAATGATTTCATATCAATGGGAAGAGCAAGATGTGCAGAGTTTGAAATGTGAGGAGTGCTGGAGGGAACTCTGAGCCATCATGCCAGCATCTTTCACTTTCAAAAACCTGACATTCTGAATGGCATAGACACTTTGGAAAACAATGATGCAAAACCCCCACAAACTTAAAGTTGAGAGATCTTGATTCATCATCTTTTTGTTCAAGAAACCAAATTTCATATTTTGTGAGGGAGGGCAGATTACTTAAGCATAGATATCTCTATGGCTAGTTTCAAAATTCAGTATATTCCATGCAGCAATAGAAATATTTTGAGATATACACCAGGAAAGCTTTTCACTTTCTCAAGCTTTATTTTTTTTAATAGCATCCTTTTCCATGCCAGATTTGTGGGGTTTATTTACTCTCAAATTTACTCACTTTTGCCCCTCTTCTCTCTGTGTAATTTATTCTCCCCTGTGCAGCCAGAACCAGCAGGCTGAGCAGAGGTAAGTAGACAACTGACAGCAGCAGCAGACAGAAGCAAAAGCAAAGCTGCTGAGTTAGTAAAAACAAGATGAGTATAAATAGATCCAAGTATAACTAACCACCCACACTTCCACGTTAAACAAAGGAACAATATTCATGTGACCATGTGCCAAAGAGATTCTTGTTAGATAATAATTTTTCAGAAGGAAAAAAAAATCAATTAATTGCTCAGTGCAGCATGAGTATTAGCAAGAATTATCCTACAGCTAGATAAAGAAAGAAAGCAGGCTTGGTTTTTTTTTTTCTTTTCACTTTTAAGGAGGACAACCCCTAGCAGGCAGACTTGGCCCTGCATAATACTACACAGGAGTCTGGAATAACACCCTGCAATGTGTGTGTGAATCCCTCACCACTGCACATGGTGAATATCTGAACTTGGCAGTAAGTAATTGTGAGTATATTATTACCTGGAGAGAGAGAAGTACTCTGTTGGGTTGAGGAAACCCAAGAACTGAAAAATTATTATTTTTGAAGTGCTGTGATTTGGACTAGACTTTTCATATAACCAGAAGCATCACAGGAAACTCAGTAAGGCAAAACTATCCAAACAAAGTGAAATAAGCAAAAGTGAAGTTGACAGAACTTTCAAAAAGTAGACCAAAAAATCAAAGCAAACCAAACAAGAAGCTCTAATCACTTACAGCTGTTCAAGGCTCCAAAAACGGGCACTGTTCTTCTCTACTATTTTTATTCTACATTTTTCTTTTGATTATGAGAACATAATATGTGCAAACTCAGCACACAGATTGTTGAGGTTTTATTACACATGCTTTTAGAGTTAGTGTCATTTTTACTTTACAAAAGTAATTCCTAAAATAAGCATGATACACAATAAAGTCTCAGTTAGCAGTTATCTGATATTTAGATTTTAAGTGACAACATGTGGCTGCTGTGGTGTGCAAGCAAGTAGGAATATCAAAAATGCCAAGTACAATCAGATTTATAAGGTCCACTAGAGACTTTCAAAAACAAAAATGTACCTTTTTTTTTTCTCTCTCCCATCCCCCAAAATGGAGAGAGTTTCAGTGTTTGGAAAAGAGCAAACACAGTGAGGAGCTGGGTTCCTTCACTTCATTGTAGACTTGCCACAAATAATACATTGATTTCTGCAGGATATCTGTTTATTAAAACATGCTTTACAAATGGAAATATCCCTGTATAAGAGCATAAAATAAACCTAAATACAGTAAAAAAAAAAAAAAAAAAAAAAAAAAAAGGCTGACAGGTCCAGGAGGCTGTGTGAAAGAACCTTGGAAGGAAATTTGTAGTGCTGCTTTGCACATTTGAGCTGTAGGGATCCTAAGTCCCATGTCCAATGGAATCTACTCTGAACACTTTTTCTGCCTGTACACAGGTTGCCCAGTTCCCACTGTGAGTCCCAATGTTCAGTGTGTCAGACTCATAAAAGTCTATTTTTTTTTCAATATTACTTTGCCACTCATTGTTTTTGCTCCTGAGGAGGAACGAGGGAAGGTACAGCAGCCACTAAGGGGCTAGGCAAAACAGAGTTTCCAGAAATGGGTTTTTGACTTAGAGGAGGATGCCCACACTCTACATTTAAGATCTCCCTGCAGCTGATGAAGGGAGGGGAAGGGAAGAATTAGCTTTCTAAGCCCAGTCTTCATCTTTATTGTCTGTAATATAAGCAAAGGCTCCTTTCCTGACTGCTTAGAAAAACTAACCAAACAAAAATGTTTCTTTTTCATTAGCAGAATAAAATGAATGAAGAAATCATTTCCCTCCCACATCCTTTTTTCATCTCTCTTATTCATCCAAAAAACCCCCAACAACAAGACTGTCAGCCAAACAAAACAAAGAATTTACTTTCTCAGCATAATAAATCACCTTTGCTCCTAACCATCCAAATCATAAAGTCCTACACACCCTGGATAGCTCAAGTAACCTAGTCTGAGATAACAACCACCTGGCTTTTTATTATTTTTTAGGGAGACGCTTCCCAGACACCATTTCTATAATTTCACATGGTCCCAGAGGTTCAAAACTCTCAATAAGCCATTTTAACAAGAAAATCCTGATAGTCTAATATCTAGGCCTGTAAACGTCCCAAAACTATAGAGATCTAACACATACTCTATTTGCTGCAGGCATTTATTTTCTTTTACTATCTAGGTCATCAGTTCATGACTAGGGACAAAAGAAATCCGCAGAGAATTTTGACTCAATGAGAAGTTTTCAAATTCCTCTAAGTCCACAGAGTATCTGCAAAAGAGCTCCACTCTTTTTTGCTTTACTTTCACAATGGAAAGTAGAAATCAGTCTAAAGTAAAGCTGACCGTAGAAAAATACAGCCTTATTTCACATTAAAGAAGTACTTCTCACTGCTGCTGGGTGAAGCAACGCTGAGAAACCATAGTTATGCATGCCTAATGCTGAACTTTCTAAGTGTTAAGAAGACAAAAATAGCTGGAGCAAAGGACATCACTGATGCAAAAGAACATTTTTGAAAGTTGTGAGAAAAACCAGAAGGACCAGATAGTATTAAAGCTCTAGGGTCAAATATGATCAGCAATAACTTGGTTTAAAATGCCAGCAGATGAATGACCATCGGGAGCCTTTTAATCTAACACTGAATTATGATGAGTTTTAATTCCAGTACTTTTGGTTAGTGTGAACACCATCTATAAATCTGATAACCTCACACAGTGGATGACACTACTACTGAGCATGCCCTTGGGAGCACAGGAGGTCAGTTTGGTCCCAAATGCAAAAATCTAGTCGCTGTGATAGCCAGCACAAGCCAACAGACCCTCGTGCTTTCCTCAGCCCACAGATATTTGACATTGGGCCACCTTTTGCCCTGTGTCATGATGTTCCTTCCCTTTCCCCTAATTCCAGACACCAACATTACCCTTCAGAGACATCTGCTGGGAAGACATATCACATCAAGTGTCAACCTGTGCATGGTTTACCCTCTCCAGCACAGAAGATTCAGGGTTAATAATGAGCCATTTAAACCAATTAGAACAATGCTGGGCATTGAGCATGACCCGAACACTCGAGACTGGTGGGCTTCTTCCTCACCATTTTCTTACAGCAAACGGAGAAAGCACCCCAAAGAAATATTTGGGATTGGGACAGCTGATGCGTCCAAATTGAGGCAACGAGGCTGGAGAGGGGCCGGGAACACAAGCCCTGTGAGGAACTCCCTCCCTGAGGGAGCTGGGGGTGTTTAGCCTGGAGAAAAGGAGACTCAGAGGTGACCTTATCACTCTCTACAATTTCCTGAAAGGTGGTTGCAGTCAGGTGGGGATTGGTCTCTTTCTCCAGGCAGCAACTGACCGAACCAGAGGACACAGTCTCAAGCTGTGCCAAGGGAAACACAGGTTGGATATTAGGAAAAAGTTTTTACTGAAAGAGTGATGAAGTACTGGAATTATCTGCCCAGGGAGGTGGTGGAGTCACCATCCCTGGATGTGTTTCAAAAAAGACTGGATGTGGCACGTGGTGCCATGGTTAGTTGAGGTGTTAGGGCTGGGTTGGACTTGATGGTCTTAAAGGTCTCTTCCAACCTTGTGATTCTGTGACTCCACAATTCTGCAAGAGCTGCAGAGAAGAAGGGAACATGCACATGGGCATTTTCAGGCCATTTGCCTTGGTTTGGCACATGGATGGAGACGTCAAGCTCCCTTTTGCCCGCAGTGCCAGGGGAGCTGTGTGGCCGTGTTAGCCCCGTGCGGTGCCGGCGCGCTCGAGCCTGCCTCGCAGCAGGGCTCGTTAGCCTGGGCTCGGCGCCACATTAACCGCTGCCAGATGGCTGCTGGGCGATCCACAGCCAGCCCAGAGCTCACATCTGCCTGACAACATCTGCACAGCCACGCTCCTCCCCATGGCAAACCCGAAATGCAAACTGCGAGGGGAGAGTCTTGTAAATAGGTTGGGATTTCCAATCCACGCCAACGTGTACAATTCGAGCTCTCGCTCTTGGCAGCTGTCGTCAGGGCTGGGAACTGCTCGTGGATGTGTTAGAGATGAGAAGTTTTGTTTCAAAGGGCTGAGTCTGAAAAATGAAGTGAGGATGGTCACACTCCCAAGTAGGATGGAAGAAGCGAAAAGAGGAAAATAGACACAAAAATAAAAGTCTGTGTGATATTTCTCCACTTCATGTTAGCCCAGGATATTAATCAGATTTTTTACAACCTTCCAAGCCGAGTGTGGTTCTCTGCAGAAGGTAACGTTTTTTACAGCTCAGCCAAAACCCCAACAAACAACACACAAAACAATGTGACAAATGATAACCAAAGACTAATGGGCCACTGAAAAGAGCTTGGGTATGCCTGTAATAATTTAAAAAAAACTTAAATGGGAAGTAGCAGCATAGCAGAAGATACCTGAGAACCCTTTGTCTTAACAGAGAGTGGTTGTGCAGATGTGGAAACCTGAGTGGTTTAGACATGGCAGGGAAAGAGGCAGGCATGCAGACAGAAGTCATGGCAAAAATGGGAAAGGTGTCCTCATGATAAGGCAGGAGACAGCACAAGCACTTGGCAAGGAAAAGAAGAGAGCAGTTATTCAGAAGAAACATCTTCAAAGATTTGTGCAATCTGGAGAGCAAAAAAGATTTCAGCAGGAGCAACAGGGACCCTGAAACAGAGCTCTAAGTGTCAACACAGAGCAAGAGTGTGACATTTTGGAAAAAACAAGGAGAAGAAACAGAAGGATTTAGAGGAATTCTCACTATCCTCTGGGACAGCTTTGTGGTTACAAATTGTTTTTCACAATTTTTTACATTTTTTTTCCCTCTCGGGGTGCCAAGTTAACTCACAGCAGCTCCAGCTGCGTCACCTGTGGAAATAATATTAAGAGCAGAAGAAATATAAATCATTAATAAAAACTACTCTTGATCCTTGAGGAAGCCACCACGGTAGGGATCAGGAGATGAAGTAAAAAGAGAGTTAGAGTGGGAAGCCAATGCTCCCAGGGAGTAAGAAAAAGGACTTGGAAGAAAGGAAATTGCTGGGAGGCAGCACATATTGGGAATCAGAACAAAAAATACACTTCTCTTTCTAACCCTCTTGGGGCCTATAGGAAATTGCTTCTTGCCCTTTAATCTGCACCAAAAAAGAAAAACAATTAAAATGAAATAAAACCCTGAATGCTAAGTCCTTGCTCCCTGCCTTCCCCTCACCCCCATTGCTTGGTGTGCTCTGCACCCAGGCCACGATCTCTCATGCAGCTCTCCACAGCAGACACAGTATTACCATTAGAATTACAGCTTCTACAGGAGTGTGCATTCTTTTGCTGTGCATCTAAAATACGTAATTTGGCGAAACGAAGGTGTTAAGAGATTAATGATCAATAAATCAATGAAAAGAGAGAAGGCCAGAAAAAAACTGAAGAGAAATGGAGAAGAAAGAAATAAGGATAAACATCTTGAATTAATTTGGAATGGCACTACAACAGTATGGTTTCTGTCAGGAGCATTGCTGTAGTAATGTATTAAGACTGTTACTCCACACAAAACGCCCCAACAAATTCAATCAGGTTTTTTTTTCATTTCTCTTGATTCACGTCCGCATTGCAATTTTTCCCTGCAATTTAACTTTAGAAAGAAAGACCCTTTCCAAAAGAGGGAATGCATTTCTGCTTTTTCCACCGTTCCCTCCAATACTAACAACACTTTCTCTTTTCCTTTTTAACTGACAGTCATAGCAATTTCTTCCACTTCCTTTTTTCTTATGATCAAGGTCACGTTGGGATCCACCTATGTAGTTTTAAACTTGCCAAAGCACGATGAGGCTATGACTGGTCCCACCAAGAAGAATGAACACAGCTCTCTTTGACAATTTATTAACAAAAAAACTGGGGCAAGCACATGGAACATCTTCCTGTGGATGGTACTGTTAAGGAGGTTTTCCTGTCACAACAGAAGATCAGAAGGCTTTGTTTTCAAATTTTGAAAAACATGTTCATCACTCACTCACGTAAAAATAGCATTGCGTAAGATGCGATAAATGCTGCGCACTTGTGATGTACTATTTAAGGGCCAGGAAAGGAGATGGGAATTGAAAATTTAAGTTGCAACTCATCTAAAATAAGAGTGTAAGTCATTCAAAACTGTTGATGTCACAAGACAGCCACACAAAAAAGGAATGAAAACCTATATGCATTATTCATCTTGTAACTTTGATCTTTAAAGCTAAGAAACTTGAACAAGGAAAGATAAATGGCTTCTCAAGCTTTTTCTTTTAAAAATCAAATGAGGATGATTCAGGATAAATGAGAGATAAGAGTTAATACGAAAGAGGGGGAAACTGCAATCACAGTGCTGCATGGAAGTTTCAATGCAAAGGCTTTGCTTTTTGTATTCCATTACAAAGGATTTCTTTCTTAGGTACCAGCATCCTTTTTCATGTATATGTAAAAGATTTTACCTATTAAAATTTCATGTTCAGTATGCATAGCTTTTTTCTTCTACCACCTATACCATGACTTGATGTGAACAACTAGGAAGCTTTCTGAAGCAGGGGCTACTGGTGGTCATGGGGACGAAACAGACTCAGCTGTGAAATCCTGACCTCCAAACCTGGCTCAAACATCAACTTGGTCTGGAGCTTATGCAAGTTATGTACACTTTCTCCCACTGGGAAAGCACTGATAATTACAGGCACTCTGACTGCATCCTGATTTCACTGAGGCTTAGTCAATTATGCAGGCATTGCTGCTAAAACATAAGACAAATTGATAGATCCAAAAGCACATGGAGGTTGCCCTGTCTAGATGGAAGAGCCACAAAATCCTCTCTGAATGCTCTGCGCTCCTGTGAGTTTGTAATTA
The DNA here is from genome assembly GCA_013399945.1 of Ploceus nigricollis. Taxonomy (NCBI): domain Eukaryota; kingdom Metazoa; phylum Chordata; class Aves; order Passeriformes; family Ploceidae; genus Ploceus; species Ploceus nigricollis. Next base: position 477,212 of record VXBC01002115.1, on the reverse strand, counting down.
TTGCCAGTTTTTGCCTAAAGATATGCTCAAAGGCCCCACCATCTTGGTTAGATTACTGGTGTCAGCATCTTATAGAGAGACAGCTGCATTTGGGATTCACAAAGAAGACAGAGCAGCAACGCAGCTCCTCAAGGGAGGCTCTGAGCAAACCCGACACAGGCAGACACTGCTGCAGCCATCACAAACCACAGCTCACCAGCCACTTCCAGAAACAGCAAAGCCCAGGGAAGAATGCCTTGACTTCACAGCATGCTGTAGGAGGGTTTGCTTATCTGAGCTTCCAAATTGTTACCTCCACACAAGCAGATATCGCTAATCAGGTGATAGAGCCAGACAGGCTGGGTGGATGTGAGCACATGTTGTGAGATGGAGGAAATGGCTGGGGAATGAGGTGAAAATTTGGTGGGGTGTGTGCTAGGAAGGCAGTGGGAACACCATTTGAAAAGTAGTGGGACATTTCTGGGGTACAGCAGGAAGATGGGTGAGGAGTGAGTGAATGGAGGCACACTGAATTGCTTACAAGCAACCAACATTCACTGTGATTACTGTGAGTGCCTGAGCAAGTCACTGCTAATGGTACTCACAGCCACTGACACCCTGCCAACTGCATCCAGACAAAATAAGTTTGGAAAGACCAAACCCAGTGATTACAGCAGTCAGCAGAAACTCCACTGATTGCACTTCCTCCTCAGCCCGAGGGAATGCAAACTCACAGTTTTTGGCACCAGGGTGACACACGTGGCTACATCCTAATGACGCTGTGCTGCCATGCAAAAAAGATGGCTAGACTGATGGGGCTGGGAGCAGGGCTGTTCCCGGGGAGGATACCTGGAAGCCTGGAGCTCTGGCCTAGATCCTTGCTCCAAGCAATGGGCGAGTCTATGAACTTCACCAGTGCCAAATGTGTAAACACCAAGAATGCCTGGAAACAGAACCAGGAACTTCCCCACCCTGCTGCGCTCACTTCTCTCTCTCTCATGGACAACACCTTGCACCTTCCTTCTCCACCAAGTGTCAGCTCCAAGAGGAGTGTCCCACAGCCTCTCCTAGTGCAGATGGATCATGTAAGAAACTGGAAAAATACATTTGAGCTTTACACTGTTTGCAGTGAGAAATTAGAGCTATTCACCGGACTGAGCTTGAGGCACCCCTTTTCAACTATATATATATATATATTACAGGAGGGATTCCTGATTCCACAGTAATCCCAGGAGAAAAATTAACTAGATGAGTATGGAATCATATTAGTCCTTCTCTGTCCTCATGATAACTGTTTTCCAAATCAATAAATTAAGCTAAAGGTAAGTGTCTGCTTCTCAGGCAAGACTGTTCCAGCTTCATTTGTAATATCTGGAGAGGGAATAGTCACATCAAGCATTTGCTTTCATACCATGATGTACAGAACTCACATGAGGAAAATCATGTTGAGCCCAATGCACTGAGAAAATTGTTTCTAGACAATACACTCAAGAGCAGAGAGAAAAGATATTTTGGTGATGATTCTTTATCAGGTGCACCCAGCAGACATTTGTGCACAGAAGAGCCTACACGAAGTCTCTAAAATTGGGCACTACTGGCAGAGCAGTGCTCAAATAAAATGCCTGCTTCTATAACCCCTTCACAGATAGCTCTGCCTCACCCTTAACTTTCATTTCCTATTTGTTCCATTCCCTAGTTTATAACCTAAAAGACATATACAATTTTTTCCTCTTCACAGCACATTTATTTGCCCTACGAATGGACCAAAAATATGAAAAGACTGATTTCTATTATCTCACCTACATAAATGCATTGATTTCCTTAACTCTACCCAGGACAAAATAATATTTTCTTTTTATTGCATTCCTGAGGAAGTCATGCCTTAACTTGGATCTTATTTATCTGATATCTATCTACATCTTTTGCTTCAAACTCAGTCAGGAACAGAGCTTCCAGCTCTGTTTTTCTGACACTCTCATTCTGAAAAGCCCAGTTTTTCTGACTCAGAGATGACACTGCCATTGCAGAGGAGAAAAAATGCTTCCATATATTACAAATAAGGTTGCTTCATGGAGATACCATCTTCTTAAGACAGTATAGTTATGAATCAAAAAAGATGTCAAGCATCATGCCTTATTCAGAAAAAGTACAGTCTTAATGTTTATTTTAAATCTCTTGTCAGAAAGGAAAGCATTTATACAATATGCTTCACACAGCCTTTGACACTTACAGAACTCTTAAAACTGTAATGAGTCAAAGATCAACAAACCTATAAGAATGATATATTCTATTCTATTCTATTCTTCTATGTTTAGAAGTGGAGCCACCAAAGCTTTTTCATTTATTAAATGCACAGTGGTATTACATATGCATTGAACATCAAGACATATAGTTTGACATTTCCGGATCTGCTAATTTCATGGCTTAAAAAGAGGAAAGCTACACTTGTATTATGGAAATTTACTGGCACTGAGTCAATCAAAATTTTGCCACCACATGAAGGTAGGTGCTCATTTTAAATATAGACAATTAAAAAGAAAAAAAAAAGAACCCTGTCAAGCCCCATCAATGTCATCCTTATTTCAGCTTTTGTACTGTTCTAGGTTTTTTGTCATTCCTGTTGCCAAACTGAAATAGAAATGCCTTTAAGGAGATAAATGAACAGAAATGGAGTTATTCTAAGTCAGGTTTCACAATTAGCATTTCATTCTCCTCTGCCCTTTAATAAGTTGTCCATTCCAGGTCCCAATCCCCACTCCCCTCCCAGCCACTAGCAAGATCGTACAGATGGTTACTGCAAAGCTGTAAAGAGGTACATCTGAATGCATATTTACCCACTTGGCAAGATCTTACAGCTACAGCTGTAAGAGAATGCAAATCTGCATTACAACGTTGCTTCAGGCTCTCTGGCCTGTGTGAGGAAGCCCCCACGATATCAATAGTGCTGCTGAGGGCAATGCCAGGCATGTATGACACGGCTAAGCTGGGCTGTGGCACCTCTGTTAATTTACACCTCTGGAGAAAAACCATCATTTGGGTACCTGAAACAAGTGTGAATCTACACCTACATCAAAACTCACTTTCATTTGTTTGTTTCTGGGAGGTGACATTAATAACACACAAAAGCTCTACCAGATGACATGGTGAAAGAATACTGTGTGGCTGAGCATTTGATGCAAACACCAGAAAATAAAACCAAACTGAGGGGCTTCATTTCATCCTAAGAAAAGCTTTAACGACTCCAGGTGACACTGCCAGTCAGTGATAGCTACTCTTGTTCTGGGTATGTCTTTGTTCTGGCAGCTGGAACAGTTTTCATGTATAACAAAAGAAATGTCCTTAATAGGCAACACCTGAAAATCCTTCGACGGAATAAACTATAGCAATAAAAAATGCAAGTTTAGAAAGCACTTCCTGGAGAAAAAAGAACAACATAGGTAGCACTGGAATCTTCTCTTTATCTCAGGTCAATTGACTTGTCACGGTTGGAAGCAGATTTGAAAAGGAAATTGCAAGTTCTTAGCAAGTATGATTGGAGGAATGGAGTTAATAGCCAGCAATCAGTAGAGGTTGGGTAGGGTACTTAAACATTTAAATGTATGCATACGCCACAACTGCAGAATGCCTGGGCTTTGTCTTGTTTGCAAAAAATAAATGGAATAACAGGCAATTTCAATCTCAAACCAAAATGGTAATTTTATACTTAGGTTGCTGGGGTCTAAGAGTACTTTCCCTCATTTCGGTATGTGATTGAGGCATGTAAATGGTATGTGCCTCTAATCCTGCTTTACACCAGAAATCTTTCCAGTACCAACAGGACAGTATGTGCTTTCAGATGATATAGTTTCTCTCATGTGGAAAGATGTTTCTCCTATCACCACGCTGGCAAATAAAGGATTTTTGAATCCCATTTTTCACTGCCATTTCTGCAAGACATTTAGGCTCACCAGCTTACTGTTTCAAAAGGAGAGTTATATGATTTGAGAAGTTGCTTTATCCATACTCTGGAATAGTCATGCACTGTATTCAGCAAGCTACAGATACAAATGAGAATGACAACACCTCTAATGAAAAAACAGATTTAAGATGGTGGGATAAGCCATTATCTCTGAAAAGAAATGTGTCTATATCACCAAACCCTTTTTATCCCTTCTAATACAATGCAGAACTTTCCTGCATGTGTTATTTTCAGTAGAATTACAAAAGATCTCACCGAGACTATTTGTAGTTTCTCTTTCCAACCAAAGGCAGATATTACAGGTTGCAAAAATTTGTAGGTGGATAAAAAATATGAAAATTATAGGACAGTGATGAGTATAATGAATTTCATTTCCACAAGCTTCTAATTCTTCTGAGGAAGAGAAGAACATAGGTTTTGCATAGGCCTCTTTAACAAACAAATGCATACCCTGCAATGAAGTACTAGGAGATGAGAGGTCACATTCCAAGCTAAATGCAAGCTAGTCCTTGCCTGTGAGGCAAGGAGAGGACACATCCTAGAAAGGACAGCACAGCCAGAGATGCCCACAGGCTCAAGAGACAAGAAATTAATTTGGATTATTTGATTCTTGGGCTGTTTGGAAAACCTTTTTATACTTACTGTAATTCTCTCATCTTTGTCATCTAGAGGGGTCCCATCTTTCTTCCATGATATAGTTGGTTCTGGGTGACCTCTCGGGGGCTGGCACTCCATCACTGCAGGTTCCCCCACAGCTACCATGACATCTGAGGGATTTTGTCTGAAGTCATCCCGTAGAACTGAAAGAATAAAGGCAATGAAGCAAAAAATTACTCAATAATATACTAATAGTGCAGCAAAGTGTTTTGTATTGGTCTTTAATGGTGCCTGTTGTCACTGTATTTTACATTAACAAACAGATCAGTTAGTCAACAGAGCTGGAGAGGGACTTTTTACAAGATCATGTTGTGAGAGAACTAGAGGTAATGTCTTTGAACTGAAAGAGGGCAGGTTTAGATTAGATACTAGGAAGAAATTCTTTACTGTGTGGGTGGCAAGGCCCTGTCATGGACTGGCTGGAGAGGCTGTGGCTGCCCCATCCCTGGAAGTGTTTAAGGCCAGGCTGGATGGGGCTCTGAACAACCTGGTCTATGGAAGGTGTCCCTGCCCATAGCAGGGGGTTGGAATGAGATGCTCTTTAAGGTCCTTTCCAACACAGAACATTCCATGATTCCTGTCTCAGTTGAAGATGGCACAGTATCTTCTGCTCAGGTAGAATGGGACTTGGGGGGAAGCACTGCAGAGGTTGCTTTCTGTCTCTTTTTTCCTGAGACACAAGGTCAGCCTGCCAGTAACGCAGAGGTTTATGGTTAAAGGTTGGCCACTGGCCAAATACAAATACAATACAAATTGTACCCATCCCTGAATTTAGGGCAAAAATTAATGAACTAAATAAACTTCCCAGTTCTTTGATGACATTACAAATCACTAAACATTTGCCCAGCCTTAGCCAAACTCATCTTTGCAATTGGCTTGTGTCTTTTTAAAGAAAAAGTATTAAAAATCTTTCCTGATCTCTGGTAGTTGTCACTTAGCCTAAAGCAGGATGACATCCTTTATTTAGAAGTCAATTTTACCACCTTTTCACACAAAGAAACATTTTTATTGTACCTTCATTACTAGAATTTGTTCTTTCTCATCGTTTGGCCAAGCCCAGGCCTAGGAAACTCTAGTTTCCTCCTGTCATCCACTATGGATTTTATCAATAGCTGTGTGATTATTTTTCTTTCTGGAAAAGTACAGACATCATCCTGTGCTCAACAGACCACTACACAGGGACACGGTTTAACAGAATAATGGCATTTCTAAGCCTTGCCAAGTAAGTGGCATCAGATTTAATCTAAAAATAAATAACTCAAATGATAACAAACGTAACATTCTAGTCCTCTCCACTGCTGTTCCTCCATCCACACTGAACAAAGGATAGTGTAATGGAAAAGCACACTACCCCCAAAGGACTCTGAGGATTTTTACAGAGCTGTATGTCACTCTTGCTACCTGCAAAAATCTTGTGTCAACAGTAAATAATGCCAAGAAGCTGCAGCAAAAAATATATGTTTCCTCCAAGCCATGGACCCCAGATACATGGACATTCACTAGTGAACAGGGGTTTGGTTGTTAATGCTGCTTCAAGGGGAGGTGAGATTTATTGTCAGCTGTTAAGGACTGAGTTGTTCTTAGAGAGTGTCAGGAACAGTGGTACCACCAAGCCATCCCTCTCTGTAAGGTCTTTCATGCTGGTAAGCCCTTCTAAAATGGTCTGAGGGCAAATAGGTCACCTGCTTTGGGACAAAGGCATACACACCTTCCTCATGCCTGCTTTTATTATAATGTCATACACAACTGGGGAAGTTCCACATTGACACAAAAGTGTAGGCAGGAATCAAAAACAATAAATAAAGAATATGTTACCACTATTCTAGATAAAGGACATAAATTCCAGAAATAACAAATAATATCTGTGTGTCAAAAATACTTAAATATAGTACAGATCTCACCAAACATTTGAATTTACTAAACCCCTTTCACACTGAAGCACTCACATTTCTAATATTTCAGTTCAACTACTGAAATTTCTGGATGCCCTGGAAACAGGATATCCTGATGCTCTGAAAGAGCATAGTCAAGGATAAAATGTCCCTTTCACATTAACAATACAAACTAATAGAACAGAATTAAAGAAGATATTACAGAATAATTTAGATTGGAAGAAGCCCCTGGAAGTCATCAAGTCTACAACAATAAGATGCCTTTGCATGACCATGTTCTCTTGAACAAATTAGGTCTCTTCAACAGACCTAGTGTACAGAGCTTATTAAAAAAAAAAACCCAAAAACCAACACAACAAATAAAATGTACCTATTTCTTACTGTACAAAAGCCTGAGAAAATGCTGCACTTAAGATCAAAGTATTTCTCTTCCTAAAAGCCAAGACTCATGGATATTTTCCTTCTATGAACTTGGGAAAAATTGAAAATATTTTCAGCTGTAACATCATGTTTTTAAAAAGGGAAATGATGCAATTTTTAGTTATTCAGAAAGGTAAGTCAAAAGACCAATCCTTTTAAACTCCCTTCTGCCTTCAACAAAACTTTATTAAGTTCAACCCACATTCTCTTACATCTTCCTTACCGTATTCCCTTATATATTGATGCACGAAAATTGCACTTCAAATTCATTTTTGGTTATGGAAGTGTTAAAACACTACTCACATACACTGAAAATGTTACATATCCTTGTTCCGCTTATACTGAATTTGGTGTTAACAGCCAAAGACAATTTCTTGTGTTCCCAAGAAACCCTCAAGCCGTCCAGACACATGGATCACTATAAATCATGCAGTGCAAATGGACACTGCTTCTATTGAAGTCCAAGAATTTTTTCTATTTAATGCCTTAGAGACTTAATCTGGCTTGGAGCCATTGATCGTATTATTATTTTTTTTTTCCTACTTCAAATTAAAGAACATTAAAGAAGACACAGAAGGCGCCCTAAGTTACTAACCCCTCCCTCCCAGAGATCCAGTTCCCAGTGCCAACAACACATGAAAGTGCAGAAGAATTTATTTGCTATGCCACAGTTCTATTGCAACACAAAAAAGGGGTGTTTTGACCATGAGTAAGAAGCGTCTTATTACTGCTGAAGATTGTATCACTTGGATAAATTTAAGAGACATATAAAAAGAAGCAGCCTGAAGTTTAAAAAAAAATTAAATCAAGTGATCTTAATAAAGCATAAATGCTTTTCAAGTCTTAAAGACCTCATAAATCTGAAAGGACTATCAGATAGCACCTCAGATGGCTTTAGCACCTTTGAAGCAACAAAGAAGTCCAGTACTTACATAATAAAACCAAATTACTTCTGTAATTTCTACACTCCTTAGTCTTATAATAGCTTGACAAGCATAGTACCTTGCCTGCAAACCAAGACCTTTCACAAATGAACCAGTTCTTAATAGAATGCCTAGGAGGACATCAAAGGTCCAGGCCACAGACACTTCAAAACAAGTATTTTTTCCCCATTTACTATGAATTATTTTGGCTCTAACATCACATAATGAAATGCTAACAAAATATAATCCATTAGAGATTACTCCACAGATAGTCATCGTAATTATTTTTGCAGCTGTAAAGTAGATACATGCTCTGTTTTGTTTGCCTCAGGCCCTGGCAATCTTGCATGAAGTTATAAATCTAAAATTTTCATCCCTTACTGAAAAAAACCCTAACTTTTTCTTTCCTGTTCTTCATAATCAAGGCTTACTGTAAATTGAGAAAACATTTCTTTTTAAAGTTATATTAGAAGCATACTCTGCAATCCACAACAGCAAATGCTTTTTGTCACTTAAGGGTGAAATTTCACCTCTTTCTACATATATGCAGCTGGAATGAAAAAAAATATATATTAAGAAGACATTTGATTTTTTTCCTTTTTCAAAAGAATCTTCATAGATATAACATTTTCCCCCCCATTTCTGCCAGACCTTGGTTAAGGTTTTCTAGCATTTTACCTGATATTTTCTGAAATCCAATGAAGGATGATTGCAACCATCATCACAGCACAGCTGGGACAAGTCCATGATTTTACTGTGTGAATGTGCTGAACTATTCAGGTTCAAATGCAACTTTTGTAGCTCCACTTAAAAGTCAACTGCTCACACAACTACTTCTTATTGTGTACTCTTCAATCCATTAAAGAGTTTTACTTTCCCCAGAGAATCTTTCTCAGAGAAGGGAACTGGCAACCACTTGAGGATAAATTTTTATGGATAAGCAACATAAATTTTTATTGATAAGCAGAGATGGCACCACTGTTTGCAAAAGAGTGCTTTGCAAAATGCAGCACCCAGTGTTTTTTTCTTAACTTCTTTGTTGCCTACTATGAAAAAGAGTAGGGAGACACTACATGGCGAAATGGGAGGAAGATAGGCAGGATTTTTTTTGCCTATATAAACAGTAGATAATTCAGAAAGATTACTGTTACATTTTATCTTTAAATAACCGTGATTTGAAAGGGCTATTTAAAATGTAAGATAAAATAAACCAACCAGAAAGTTCTAGTCACTACTTGAAAAGAATGGATTTGTAAGGAACACACTAATTGCCATCAGACATTGTGGATATCATGCCTTAACAGGTGGTATCATTTAAGATCTGGAAATCAGAAAATTTCCTGAAAATTTTGATTACAGGTCTGTTCCAGTCCAGACACTTCATGCCAGATCCGTTCAAAGCAATGCACCAAAATATATCTGAGATCCCTAATTAACCAAGATCTTATAGCCACAGTCACCCAGGGAACAGAGGAAGAGGGAAATGATGATGCTTGTGCTGCAATTTTAATCCATTTTAATTCTTATAAAAAGGCATCACTCAGACTTGCTTCCCATTAACTCTCTTGCACCATCCCACACAAAACACTATTTTACAAGTCTGCTTCTTAGAGACTGGTGAGCCAAAGTATGGCAAATTATTTAACAGAAGACATCCCAACAAGCTCCAGTCTTTCACCATGAAGATAATTTGAATCTTCTTTTGAATGTGCCTCAGAAATGGTGGAAAAAGAAAGTGAGATAAACAGAAGAAATGATCATCACATTCCTTTGAAGAACAACTAGACCTCAGCTAATGAACAATATTCCAACAGCAAACAAAACCCTCCTGACATCAAATGAGCTAAATACAAACCTTAGTGGCCCACTGCCCTGCCTTTTGGCTGATTTTCTTAAAAGCTGTAATAGATTTTAAATCTTTTTTTAATATCCACCAATTCTACTATTTTCATTCCTTCAAATATTTCTGTGTTTCCCTTTTTCTCCCCAACAAAAAAGCAGTATTTACAAAGTTTCCACCTAATATTTCATTTGACTAATGAAGTATAATGACTAGAACAACAAAAATTAGAGCTTGCTTTAAAAGCCTGTAAGATATGGAAAACAAAAATAGGATTCAGGAGGTTATATAAATCTTCTAATCCCATGAAGCTGTAATCAAAGAGAAACTAATTATTGCTTAGTCAGCATTGAGTTGTTATTCAAAAGCAGAACTCTTCCTGTAATTTAGGATCAGCAGTGATCCCTTTTCCCCACTGCCTACTGAACTTGTAATTCAAATTTACTGAGACACACCAGACATTTTTGGCATTCAAATATAAGATGGTTGTCAGCTGGAACAGTGCTTCAAACCAGGTGCTTAATTTTAATTACAAATAATTTAAGCATCAGCCAGAATTATGGTACCTTGTTTAAAGACTTTGCTGGCATGAAATTTATACAGATGTCAGGATATAATTTTTAGTACATGCATGCCACTAACAGGAAAGTGTTAGAGTACCTAATTAAGCAAAAAAGAAACAAACAAAGGTATGCATTATCAAATTTAAGTCAACCCATGTGTTACCATATTATATTTTAGACCTCATTAAACTGTTACCTGGTTTGGCCAAAAAAATTCATAATTTACAAATGAGAAGTATTATTTCTGAAGAGACCTCCCTAAAAGTCTCCATGCAGCCATAAAAAGTTAAAGGAAAAACTTATTCCCTGAAAAAATGCTTTCTTTCCCTTTCTGAAGGTGTTAAAACCAGGTCAACATTGGTGTTAACTAAAATAAATAGTCATTAAAACGGAACAGAAGGAGTAGAGCTATAAATAGTCAGAAATTACTGTTGTGATCATCTAACAAGACCACTCATGTAATGCAGGCAATAATTCCATGCAGTGACTGAGTCCAGCAGTGCTGTATGGAATGCTTCAAAAGATGTCTACACTTCCGCAAGGCTCCAAGAGGCTGGAAGTCACGGCCAGCATGCCTAGGGCTCCTCACTTCCATCATTTCCAGTCCTCTTACATTTCCTACCTTGCAGCACTCTGACCCCTTGCTCAGTCAGACAGAAAACCTACTGCAGGCAAGCAGATGCCAATCAGTTCAATATCCACATCTCTAATATTCTCTCAGCCTTCTCTGAGCCTCTAGAAACTACATGAGCACTGGACACGTGGCCACAGCTCTGAGCACAGCCCCTCTGACTGCACATTCTGAGAATTCACAGCAAACAGGTTCCAGACAGAGGAGGCTGCTCACTGCAAAGAGGCTGATTTTAAAGCAACAACCACCACTTGACACCAGCACAGCAGAGATCTATTTATAATCCTCAGCTATACATTTATGACCACACATTCAACATCATCTATTCATACAATGCTGTCCTGCTCTGCTTTAAACTCTGCCCATTAGCAAACCTTACCACCTCAAAGTCTGAAGAAACAAAAGCACTTTAAAATCAAAGGGCTTTTTGCTTAGTAGTCACATGTATTTGTATGAGTTAGTTCAGACCTTTCAGAGTCTACGTAATTGAGATCACAACATTATACATATTTCTATTTCAAGATCTCCTTTAGTGAGAGGAAACAACTATTAAAACTCCTCAGTAAAACAACTGTGTTTTTTCTACTTTATTACCACTGAGATAAACTAATTTAGTTTAAACAGCTGGTTCATAAATACTTCCTCCATGATGTCAATATGGAAGAAACTGAAGGGTTAATGAAAAGATTTCAAAGAAAAGATTTCAAAATGCCTTTCCTTTAGACATTGAAACAGTTTAAGAACTGCCTTTTATTATTATTATGCTTGTTCTCATATTGCCAATGATTTATTTTTAAATTTGAAATGACACCACTTTTTAGATTTTGGTAGACATTGTAAGAGGCATATAGAAATGTTAACAGTAATTTAAATTTGGAAGAGTTAAGAGTACTGAAGAATAGCATTTAACTTGAATGAATGAAAAAGAATTACTCAAAGAATTAATTAAAGAATGAATGGTATACACAGAATGATTTAGTTCAGAAACTTGCATTCCTACTACCCAGCAGAGTAATGCAGCATTTCCAGCAATGGGAAATTGCCTCTCATCAAACACGCAGATCTGCTAAAGATTTTACTGAATCTTGTACCACATTCTGCTGTAAGAACGTTAACAGATTAAAGGTGTCAGAAAGCAGCATTAAGTTCATGTTACCAGCCTGTGTAATTTAGTACAACATTATTAGTACCACCTGGCTGACGACACCAGCAGAGAGCACCGACAGTCAAAGCAACAAAGAAACACGGCTTTGTTTTAGCACTGCCAAACAGAACCAAGACAACAGAGTTAAATCTAAGTGACAGATGTAGAAAACAGCAGCAGTGAAATTAGACCACACTTCTAAAATGCTAACAAAATGTACTGTCTCCATTACTGTAATGTTTAAGTTGTTTTGAAATGGATTCTCTCTAAAAAATCACGGCTTTGATTGATTGTGTTTTCTCTGCCCATCCAAAAAGGACCTGGGGGTGCTAGCTGACAGCAGCTGAACATGAGCCAGGTTGTGCTCAGGTGGCCAAGAAGGCCAATGGCACCTGGTCTGAACAAGGAACAGAGTGACCAGCAGGACCAAGGGAGTGACTGTCCCCATCCCCCTGTACATGGCAAAAATGAGGCTACACCTTGAATCCTATGTCCAGTCTTGGGCTACTCACTCCAAGGAGATTGAGGTGCAGGATTGTCTCCAGAGAAGGGCAATGGAGCTGGGGAAGGGTCTGGAGCACAAGTCTGATGAGGAGCAGCTGAGGGAGCTGGGGCTGTTTAGCCTGGAGAAAAGGAGGCTCAGGGGATCCCTGATCACTCTCTATAACTCCCTGACAGGAGGTTTCAGCCAGATGGGGGTGGGGCTCTGCTCCCAGGTAACAAGTGACAGGACAGGACAAGAGGAAATGGCCTCAAGTTGCACCAGGGGAGATTCAGGTTGGGTATTAGGAAAAAGATTCTTCACTGAAAGGGTGTTCAGACATTGGAATATGCTGCTCAGGGCAGTGGTGGAGTCCCCATGACTGGAGGGATCTAAAAGACAGGCACATGTGGCACTCGGGACGTGGTTTAGTGGTGAACTTGTCGGTGCTGAGTTAACAGCTGGATTTAATGAGCCTAAAGGTCTATGCTGCTCAAACTAAACCATTTGATGATTCAATACAGCATCATCAAATTAGGAACTTTGTATCTATTGAAGGTTAATAATTACCATCTCTGGAAAAGTGTCATTCCCTAAGACACTCAGCAATACATGTCAGCAAATAAAAGACCACCCTGCTTCTAATCCATTGCAGTAGGAGGAAATCAAGGACTGCTGCACCAACTGGATCACATATTTAAAAGGTGCTGATGGCAAATACATGTCATATGCTTGAATCAACCAATATGTTACATTGCAAAAGCAATTAAATATTTAGGCATTTGGCAATAAACTTAGGACTGCATAGAAAGACTTTAAAATAAATATATTTATTGTCATTCATTACTGTCATTAAGAAACTCCCAATTGTTAATAGAAAGAAAGGCATGCTTAAGAAGCAGGATCCAAAAAAATAAAAAAGACTTCTGTAAAAACCATTGGCTGAAAGTTACTGAAAACCATTACAAAAAATTATGGAAACCACTCAGAGTGTCTAAATTTATTTCACTCATTTAAGATTTGGGCTTTAAGTACTGCTTGGAATCTTACTGGGCAACATAGCTGTCAGCCTATAACAGTATCTCCATGTGTGGAAAGGAAATTGTAAATGGATTAGATGATGAATTGAGAATCAATTAAATGACCAAATCTGGTAAGTCATATAAAGAGTAATTTTAACTCCTGTGAGAAAGGGTAACTGACAGGCCTCAGAGAGCATGCTGCAGCACTGGGAAACCTAATTAAATCCTGAAGGATCTGTGATGCCTCAGGCACGCAGCTCTGAGAGTATCCCTTAGGTTGACTGAAAATTGAAAATAGATAAGGAGAAGGGACCTAATTATTAATTTGACTGACTGTGTAGGAAGAGCAATCCCTCTCCATGTCTTCCACATATTATGCTCCAGGACAAGGGTCTACTAACTGTACCTAAGAATTTACCTCCTGGAAGAATAGATTAATTTCTACAGACTGCAGAGATTATTTCCTTTCACTTGTCGTAAATATTAAATATTTTCAGGTATTTTCTGGTAATAGCAGTAGTAGTAGTACATTTTACATTTTGTTTTGGGGTTATTTGAATCATGCTGGATTACAGACAGTGTTTTCAGCATGACTGACAAAGCATTTTTCTAAATTTACAGATACAAACCAAGGGGTTTTAGACACAGCTCAGCCAAGAAGTGTCTTTCAGACATCACAAACTAGTTTTTATAAGGCAAAGAAGGGTGTGCATCTTTATATCCAGGGATTTGTCTGCATTCTGTACAGAAAGATTTTTCTCTCCACACTCCAAATAAAGATTCTGATGTTTAGTTTGCAAGGAGCTGCTGGCTGTGCTGGCCTTCCTTCAGATCAGATTATAATGGAGAAAAAGAACCAGATTAAGAGGCTGCATGTCTTGGCCATCCAAATTACATCATTAAGAGATAACTGAAATCAAAGAAGAGATATAAGGACCAAACAAGGAAAAAGAAAAGGTGAGAAGACACTTCACNATATCTCTTCTTTGATTTCAGTTAAGGACAAAACAAGGAAAAAGAAAATATGAGAAGACACTTCATCAAAACTCCAGTGTTTTCCTTAAGTACTCACCAAACTTATTTTACGAGCAGAAGAGAGTTCTTTTTCAAGGAAGAATACAAGAACCAATACAGAAATGTCTCTGTCATCTAATTCAGAACAAAGGAATTCAGGTAGCAAGGACAGAAGCAAACATTTAGCCAGTTTTCAATGAAAGGTTAAAGCTAGAATGGCAAATGAAGCTAGATTGCAATTGATTTAAAAGGTGTTTCTCTCAAATAGCAAGCTATGCTGGCTTGTGTTGTGAAAAACTTACACTCGTCCCATAGTTCCCAAGAAGGAAGCTCCCTCAGTAGGCCAAATCTGAAGGAACCTCATTTGTTGTAACCTGTGCTGTTAAAAGAGGAGAAGCAACTGTTCCAGAGTCTTGCCAATGAAGCTGGCATCACTTTTCCTGTAGTACATGAAAGACTTAAATGCTGACCATACTTGGATGTTTGCTTATAATCATCCTTTTACTCTGAAGAAGTCAAAAACTTATAAGAGGAGAAACGTGCAAAGAAATAAAGATTTCCATACCCTTGATAAGAATTTTTCTGCAGTAGTTCTAAATCTGCATATGCCCTGTGTTAGTGTTCTGCTAAAGGTGCTGCCTCCACACAACAATTTTAGCCCCGTCCTTCTGCTTAGCATGCAAATTCTAGGGTGTTATAACTGTACCACTACCATCAACATTTTTTGAAAGGACCCTATTTCCATGAAAAAAATCCCCATTATGCTCTTAAAGTGGTTGAAAAAAATGACATTTTAATATCAGAGAATATACAGTATCATTATCACATTCAAACAGCTAAGTTGCTTCTTTAATATTCCGGAAAATTATATTCCCCCATTACCCACGAGGTCAAGCCTGAAACATCAGTCAGAGGGGGCAAGATGCAGGCACTTCATATGGCTGAGTGGCTCATTCTAAATAACAGCAGAGCTAAGAACAGCATTTGCTGGCACCACACACTACAGCAAGGCCACAGAAATGTTGCTGTATTACACACACTTTTATTCTGTTCAATTGTTCTCTTATTGTATACAATTTCATTGTCTTGGCAGCATCTACAGACCACAGAGCTCCACTGTCTTTATTCAGCTCTCCAGACTGCTATACAGCAGGACATACCTCAGTCAGATAGTAGATGTTTCATCAATTACACCCTGCATTCCCCAATGCGTGACTGTATCATCCTTGTGGTAATGCTATCTTGTTTTTCACGTCCTAAAACATTCAAGACGTAAATTGACAAGAGATTGCCATGGTAGAAATGGATAAACCATTTCAAAATTACATTTATGCCAAATATCATATACTTTCCAAATTACTTTTGCTGGTTTTAGAAAACAATGCAGGGAATCACCTCAGGGGAAAATGGGAGACAGCCTTACACAGAGGTCATAGAGAAATATAGTCCTCATCTAATTCAATTAACTGCTTTCAGTTAGATCCCAAATGGTACAGGCAAACATTTGTTCTATTTCAGGCATATTCTAACAAATGAATCATTCTGCTTTCCCACTACACAAAGGCATGGCAAAATATCATACACTCCATTATTTTACTGTTCAGAATTTGAAAAATCTGAAGACACACGTCTTTATGATTTACAGTGACATCTTATAATTTAGGAAACCATCTGAAGACTTCAAATATAATAAAATTCTACGAAGAGCATTACAAAAAGTAGCAAAGTTAATAGCTAAAACAATGAAAAATGGTTTTGAAAGCAAACAGACACACCAAATTCACCAAGCTGGAACTCTGAATTGCAGCTCTTGGAGATTTATATGCTATCGTAAATGGCAAAAGACAGTAAAATCATACAGAAAAGTACTACTGCATTTGGACTCTCATGCTGGCTTCAGTCCCTATGAGATATTTGAAGGCAAAGTGCCAGTTGATCAATATGTTACTATTTAATGTGCAGTAAGTGCTACTGAGGAAAAATCAGAGAAACATTGCCTGTTAGCAGAGTCTGCTGTACTGCTGGCAGGAAGGAGTGCACGGAGCTGTGGATCCCCCCATGTGGTCAGGCAGCAGCCAGAAGTCTGAATCAGAATTAACAAAAGGAAACAGAGGGTGATGCTCAGCATGAGCACAAACGCGCATAAAGCCATGCAGATTTCATTACTGAAGATTTTAATTTTGATTAAATGCTTCCTTTTATATCGAGTCCCATTCATTGTTTTCTACCCTGTGTTTTCATTAATACTTTAATACACAGGGAACATTAAGTTGCATAACTTCAGTGTTGCAGCTGAAGATAGCATCTTTAATAACAGCTACAAAAGAGGTGCTGGCATCCACCAGTGTCCAACTCTGGGATGCTCTGAGGCACAGTGGTCTGGCTGTGGCATGCAGGACAACACATCAGCACTCTCCACCAAAGCAAAAGGAAAATGGATCACTGCAAGTGAGCTTAGACTGTATGAAATGAGAACTTATAAATGCATCCAAAGCAAAGCAAACCAACACAATGGAAACAGCTGTGAAAGGCAAAAAGTATCAAGGTGGCGAGTACTTATGGGGGAAATATTGCATTTCCCTTCTTTCACAGCCTGGGAGAAACTGCAGTACAATGCAACTCCTCAAAAACTTCCCAGGAAACTACAGCAGTAACATGAAATTTACACAGTTATCT
The DNA here is from genome assembly GCA_013399945.1 of Ploceus nigricollis. Lineage (NCBI taxonomy): Eukaryota > Metazoa > Chordata > Aves > Passeriformes > Ploceidae > Ploceus > Ploceus nigricollis. The sequence continues at coordinate 460,012 of VXBC01002115.1, read as the reverse complement.
TTCCCCTTGCTTTTGGTATTTCTACCTACTAATGACGAAACTTAAGTCTGGACAAACTCAACAGACTACACTTTTTCTTGATTCCATATGAGCATGGGTACCCTTAGCAGAAGTACCTACAAACCTGAACCGTGGAGTGTATGGTACCCTCCACAACGACCCAACAACTCTGTTAATTCAATTCCTACCCGTGCTGAGCAGCCCCTCCAGGTTAATTTCCTAGATTATCATTCAGAATTGTTACAGAGAGAAAAAGCAAATGTGGTATTGTGCGAGACCAGGATCCTTTCGTTTCTCCATGAACTCTGAATCCATTTTCAAGTCAGTTCAGTGGCCTGGTTCTTTTCTGTGTTTAGGCACAAAAAGCAAGCTTGAAAACATGAGGAGACTTGATCTGGACTATCAGTAGATGCCGAAATATGGATGTCATATCTTTTCAGGATGGTTTTAAAAAAGTAAAATCATTGCTATTAATTTTGGCAAACAGGATACTTAGAAGCCACTGAACTTGCAAGATAAAACTGCTGGTATATTCTAATAGTCCATTAAGAAACAACTGATTTAAGGGTGGGGAGAAGCGGGGCAGGGAAGCAACCCCCCAAAATTATCTGGATTGCCAAAATCCTTACACTTGTTTTTCTGGTATACAATGTGACAACATATTTTTGCTGTTACAGGACTTTCCAGTAAATTAAAACTCCAATGGGTGATGGATGAAAACTAGACCAGAAGATGAACCAGGTTCCAACAGACCCAACTGGAGTCTTCCTGAAACACGCACAGTGCGGACATTTCTTTTCAGGAAAAGTGCTTCTCTCTATAAATACACCTCTTTTGGGTTGCACTTTGAAACTCCTTTCTGCACACAGAGCGAACATACAGTAGAACTAACAATGCCTGATATCATAAAGATTCCTTAATAATATCCACTGTAACAATCTCAGGTAAGTTTTAAGTTCACATTACAGTGTATTTATTGCTTAGACTTTGGGTAGTGATTACAAAACCACCGGAGCAAGAGGACTAAACAGGCAATGTAAGCCTTATCTTGTCAGAAAACGAGAAAACACAAACCAGCAAATAAGAACCTTCAAAGTCACCATGTTCATTTACACATGAGAATCGAAAGCAAAAAGAGATACTGTCTTTGCTGAAGAAAGTGCTTTGCTGCTGTTTGTGTGCTGGAATGCAATTCACTGGCACCTTTCAGTAGACTACCACAACAAGTCATTACTCAAAAGCTTTCCTGAACTTTCAGACTGAGACAATACAGTCAGTTCAGGCAGAAAATGCTTTTAAATAGTGGACACTCCTAGTGTTTATACCAACTGTAAGATGCATATAAGTACTTAGTCATTGCTATATTTCTTGTTGGCTTTACAGCAATGAGTGAGATACTTGTCTCAAAACTGAAATACTTAGAGCATTAATTATGTAGTACCAAATCCACAATATTTGTGCACTCCTGCTACCTGTTAAAACCTATTTGTATATTTTGAATTTTTGTTGTGTCCTTTCTAAAGCCACATAAATAGTATTATATAACCACAAATCCACTGAATTGATGGACCTGATCTAAAATGGGAACCTTTAAGAGTATAACAGTAAGCAGGGGAAATAAAGGGAGTTATAAAGCGTTTATAGAAGTTACACTGGCTATCAGAAGTAAAAAGTGCCACTAGGATTTATTCCCATTATTGTGTCAAACTTCTCTTATCACTATATCTGTACACATAATGCCTGGGTAGCCTTAGCTATTCTAACATGTAGAACTGTATGACAGACAAGACTATCTAATCTCTGAGAGGAAAACAATTTAAAGAGGAAAGGGGTAGCTCTATGCATATTAATCTAAAAAAACCCAGTAACAAATACCTCACTAAACTCTGCCAAGGTTCATGGAAACAATTGGGATTTGTATATACATCATTTGGATATGGGCCATTATGAAACTATCTAGAGAGTTAATCAACAGAGGACACTCTCAACAAAACAAGACTGATGCTACATTATCAGAAACACCAGAGCTGTAAACAATGGGAATGCACATTATTCCCAAACAGTATAAATAATTTAAGACTTCCAGAACTGAAATTAATCTACATACCATTTGAAGCACACAGAACCACCAATTCAGACAGAATAATGAAAGGTAAGGGAAAAACAGATGGATAATTAAAAAGATACTTCTCAAGTGGGAATAGTCTTAGCTTTGCACTGCTGGTAACAAGAAATAAATATCAAGAAAATCCTGTTACATGCATGTATATTTTATATGATTATTTTTTTCCATAAGGGATTGTTGTTTTTTTTTTCTTTTCCTACACTCTGATTGGACAGTGAACCTGCTGTATCCATCAAGATCTATCTGATTAACTCTTCATCTCTTTGAAGCATCATTGTTTTATAGGGCACTGTTTGCAGAGAGATGGAAACATCTCATTTGCCCATATTTGAGATGAGCATTCTTCCTTTAAGCCTCCACTGGCCTAGAAGTCAGCACCCTTTCATCCCCAGATGAAGTCTCCACAGCATACTTCAAAGGAAAAAGATACTTATGGTGTCTTAACCTTTCCTTTGAAACTGAATCTGTGGATCCAATATCATCTAGCAAGGCTAATTGCATAGTATGCAAGGGAATAACTATTATTTCAATATAACTCACCATAGAGAAATGATGAAAGCTAAGGCACTGTTATAACAGGTTTTACATGAAGACAGCACCACAAACACACTATGAAAGGCAAGTATCTTGCACAAGTACAACAGGAAAATGTCACATATGATCTGTATAATCTGAAAAATTACACTCAAATATCAGCCAGCTCACCCTGCAAAGAAAGCCTTGGGTGGAGAGAAGATATAGTGAAAAAAACAAAAGAGAAAGAGAGAAGGTATGTGGTTTCATGGTTAGATGTTCCCATAGTTCTTTCATCTTATTAACTCGCTGTACTCCATGTCCTAATCTCCTTACCCTCTGAGAGTTTTACATTTTCCTATAACACAGATCTAAATTAATTCAAAAGCTGATTTAAGGTAAAGTAGAAAAACATGAAAATCCAACAGAGGAACTAATACAAACATTTCATCATTTAAAAAAAACCCAAAAAACATTTCTCATGCAGGAAACAACAGTGCTTAAAAAGAGTGGCATGTGCACAAGCAGAAGTATGACCTAAACAGTTTGGAAAACTCTTACTGCATTAAATGACTTCTACTGTAAGAATGCAAAGGAAAGGTAACTAATTTAGAGACAACTATAATTTATAAATTAAAAGAGCAGCAACCTTCTATGCCTCATCATGAAAGTTCACACATTCCACGAGTTCCGTTAATGCAAAAATAAAACAGAAATATTGAAACCTAAGTTAGAAAAGTGCTTAAGCATGCCACAGTGTTTCTGGAGCAATCATAAGTTTAGATATGCTTAAAAGTTTTCTTCAGTCAGGGAGAGATCAGTCAGTTCTCCCTCTAAACGCCAAAAGCAGGGAAAAGGTCTTGAATTTGGTAAAAGTGCATGAACAGTGTTCAGGTAAAAACCCTAACCAAGCCAAAAGCTTGCCAAAAGCAAAACACAACAGAAAAAAAAAAAACCCTGAAAAACCTTAAGTAACACTAACAATCATATTTTTTACAGAATGGGAGCTGCCTTTTTTATTACTTCCTTACCAAAGAGTGGAGGGGTGCAATTACACGACCTACATTCAGCACTGCTTTGTGTTACCTGTGATTTTGCACCAGGGACCATCTGAGCCAGAATGAAGCAGTTGAGCCCAAATTCACCACAGCCTAGAATGCAATAAGAGCATCCAGCCCCTCATGAGGTACCAGGGATTGAAAACAGCTTTGTCCATTTATGAAAAACCTCATAAGGTATTTATTTTTGTTGTTACATTTACCATATGAGGTTGGAAAATAGTACATGAATACTTTTTACACACACACACACATATATGTATTCACACACTGTCCACACACTCCATCAAAACACCTTTTGTTTCTCACATTCCCAAATACATGTGGAGCACTAATGTGTGAATGTGTTGTTTATCACTAAATAAAATGCATCCAGAATTTATACATGTTTACTTTAGGCAACATGATCAGTCAATAACAATCAGTCGTGTTTTTAAAGGCAGCCAAATTCTTCAGAAATTAGCTGGATGTTACTTGGTTACTTCAATTATTTTTCCATGTGAGTCCATTAGTAGCACCTATGCTCACCAAACACTATTTTTAAAGACATTTGATGTCGGCTATAACAGTTTCAGAGGAAACAGCTATGAAAAAGAGCACAGAAAATAAGGTTACTTTTAATTATACACAGAAATTAATATCTAGCACAGAATAACACATTATTGATGTGGTAATTAAAATATTGTATTCTGAAAGATAAATATATTAGCAAGCCAGAAGGACCTGGCCTTATTTTATTATACTTTAATAGAGAGGAAATAGAGTTAAACAGATGGCACTCAGTATTTCTCAATGAATTCAGCATCTGTGAGTACATGTTGCATAAATGCCAATTAAAATGTGTCCGAGTAAATTTAATTCCCTTGCTGATAGATTGTAAGCCAACCTAGCTGGCTAAAGATCAAGGTTAACTTTAATCATCTGCTCAACTTGTAGCAAGTTGCTCTCAAATTGTACAGAAATTCCCAGTGAAATAATAAAACAGCGTTCCTATTGATTTGTATTCATTTACATTCATAATTCTCTTCTCAAGTGTTGGGCCAAAGCACAAAGGGGAAAAAAAATATAATACTGTGTGAATCATTTGACAAATCTAAACTGAAGAAATATTTCTTTGATTTAAAAAGCTTCTGCAGAAACGTTCAGCAGAACTTCTCCTTTGGGTAATTTTATGAAGTAATTATTTTAGAAGTGACCTGCTAATTTTTATGAGTCACACAAGACACTTTTTAATTTCCTCTACTCTATTACTGAAAAACTACCACTATCTTATATTAGGCTGTCATCTAAGTTTTTCATAGAATGCAAAGTGAATTTTGATTATTATAAGATCAAATACAAATAAAAAAAGACTATATTGAAAAGCTAAAGCAATACTGTTATGCAACCCTATAGCAGTTCTAATTTAATTTGGCATTTTACTCTATTGTAATAAGGCAGAGAAGGACAGAAAAAAACCACCTTCGGTATAAAAAAACTCCACCAAACACCATGGAAAGGCAAAATTCTGAAAAATTAGAGATTTTGTGCCATATTTCAAGAATTACAAAGTGCAGTCTAGAGGGTTTGTACCCAGGAAAACTGAGCATCCACCCTCATGAGAACAGAGAAGGAATTTCTGTGATGTGCTGAGCCATCCTTAAAAATTTGGTATCATTGGTATATAAACTGGGGCAAACGTACACCAAGCAAAGCTTGGATCTTTTGCAAAGCTAATCAATTAAGTCCCTTTATACATAATCCATGTGTGCAGTCTTTTCCCATACCAATTATTTTATGCTGGCAGCGTTTTGTTGAGGGAAAAGCCAGTCAGAAACTATAAAACATACAGCCCAACAGCAAATGAAATTAAATGCCAGAAGTGCAAATTACTATCTAGGAAATGAAATCTGAACTATTCATGCATGTATACATACTAGCAATAAATTAAATTATGGCAGTCAGGGAAAAGACTTAAATGTCATTAGAAAGAGTACAATGGAAACAGTGGTGCCACAATCAGAAAATATAAAATAAAAACGTTCCTTGGACACTGGATACTTTTTAGTTTTCCCTTTCAAAACAAAAGGTTTTTCACTGTTCTCTACAATAGCAGAAATAAAATTACTCAGCAAGACCTCAATGCATTGTTAGATTATAGAAATCATACTGGATTTTGAACAGTTCACTAATTCAGCAAAATCCACTTATTGGGCAGTTCTGCAAGACTGGCTGGGGAAGACATCATTGTCTTTTATAGGAGGTCAGTGCTCCACTGAATGCACACAAGAAGCCTCATTTTCAGACCTATTAATCAGTGAACTATTGAAGCTGTGGCTGAGGAGCACCTGGGAAAATCAGGTCCCTAAGCACAGACAGTGGTACTGGAGAAGAAAGAAAATAAAAATAAAAACACCCAACACAAAGCCAGGATCAACAACAGACATGCTTCCTAAATTAAATTATGAATTGGGTAATGTCAGCAGAATTTTCAGATATGAATTTAAAATAGTAGGGCTGCTGCACTGCTTTTGACTGCCTTGTCACTCGTAGTCCTTTATTGCAATAGAGACCACGGAAGGAACAGTAAAATACTAAAATCTTAAGGTAGTCAGAGGTTCTGTAGTATAACATGACTGACTATATAATGTACTGGGGAAAGATTCACATGGTCCAAAAATAAGAAAATTTCTCATTCAAAGTAACACTACTAGGTAAGATACTTTCCCAGCAGAGCCAGCATTCAGCACAGAGCAGGGCTGATGGAAAGAAAGACAGATGGACAGGGCAACTTGAGGGTGAGCAAACAAACAATGGTGTCCCCTTCCAGCCTCTCCTGGTCCCTACCTTCACCTTTTGGGAGAAGCATTTTTGCTGGACTTACCTGAAAAGAGGATTTGTGGGGAAGAGCAAATTCCAAGGGACAAATGAACAGCCCCCAAACATCAGATTTGTTTTAATCCCCTGCAGGAATGCACCAGCAAAGAGGCAGAAGAGGTCTGTGTGCAGTGTCCTTCTTTTGTACTTCTTTGGCTGTGCAGTTATTGCTCCTGATTGAAGCTGTGCTTGATTTCTGCACCTGGCTACGTTTCCAACCCTTTTCAGAGGCTTCCCATCCCTGCACTTAAAAGTTTCACCAAAGTCAGGATGGGTCCATTCCCCCAGTCAGTTGATAACACCTGAATGTCATATATATCACAGCAAACTGCAAGACTTGTGAGAGTGGATTCTGAGCTTTTGGTGGCAGAAGAATCTCAAGATTCACAAACAAGATTCGCTAGTGATGATTCAGACATATTTTTCACAAAGCTCTTGGAAAACAAAAGGAGAGCACCTAACAGGATGGATCAGGCCCTACTAAGCAATAATCTCCACAATGATTGTAATAATGCTTGGATTAGATTCTTTACTCCAGCTTGCAATGTGCAAAATAATACAATTCAACAACTGCTGTAATTCTTTGCAGATGCACAAAGAATAAGCACTTAAAGATTCAACTGAGCAGCTTCCATTGTTTTCTACTGTAACTATTGCTCTATTTATCCAGAAGAGGTGACCTTCTAGTAACCTTGTACAGTGGCTAGAAATGAATGGAAATTTGACCTCACTTTAAGACCTCCATAAAAAGAATTATACTACAATGATTTTGCATCTTTATGTCAGCATGTCAGATAAATATTTTATTTAGTTGCTAACTGGATAATGCATTTTCAAAACAACTCACAATGCTGAATGCATTTTTTAAATATATTGCTAAATGAAGCAGAAATTCAACTAATTTTTAAATATTTAAATATATTTGACATTTAAGAAATATTGGGCATATTTTCCTTAGTGCAAATGCATTATGCATTTAAAAAGTTTTAGCTGCCATTAGGAAGGTGCACCTATGAATTATACATCTTTTTCTGATGTCTTTTTATGTACACAAAAACATCAATTTGTACTTAGCTTAAAAGAAATCTAAATTACAGGTAAGCCATCTAATGTGTCCCTTACTACCTTTTGGCAAGATTAGTCTAATCAGAGTTTTTCCACTAAATTACCCAGATCAACAGAAACCTTGCACAATTATATCCTGCTCTCTAAAATAGCACATGATCTTTCCTCATGTGGGTAATTGCCAGGGTGGAAAATTGCAGTGAGGATGATGGTACAGATGTTCTTTTTCAGTTGACCAAACAAAATGAAAGAAAACAAGGAATTCCTGTTTCATAATGAACTCTATTTAAGTCCACTAGTTTATACACATTTGCACACACATAAACAAATGTAACAGGAATTTTCTAACGGAAGATTGCATTCTTCTGTTGATGGTACAGGAAAAGATTAGATTTAAGGAAGAGAAAGTATTAAGAAAGCATCAACATCTGAAAAACAAATGTTCAATGTTTGCAACAAGTAAGAACGCACACTAGGATAGTTCTTAAGTTAAAGCTCTTGAAGGGGATTTCAAAGCAGGATAGTTACATTGGAGCCAAGCTTTTTCACTTGTGTGCATGGACAAAAGACAAGCAATCTTAGCACTGACAGAATAAAAAAAAGAGTTGCCTGTGCCCGTTATTACTGCTGCATTTACTGATCCCCATGGCTGAAACCAGCAATTGCACTTTAGGGGGATGAAGGGAGGGCACTGTGAGTGATGTCCTCTCTGTTCACCAGAGACTGTTGCAGAGCCACGCTCACACAAGGGACAGCACAGGAAATCTGTTTCCCAGATCTCAGCACCCCTTTCCCTCCTCCTGTCTCGCTCTTCTCTCTGCACAGGTACTCCTTGCTCTGTATGCCTTTGGGAGCTGTTTTCCATTAGATGCTTGTTCAGTGAGAGTTACCAAATTGTGTTGTTTTTTTTTTCTTCCCCCTTATCATTAACTATTTTAAATTGTACCCAACACCCATCATTAAGCAACACTGCTGTTAGAGTTGAGGATTTTTAACGTTTAGGTTATTTCCAGAACTGCCCTGCTTATTCTCAAATACAAAGCAAACAAACAAACAAGGCCTGGCTATTACTCTGCACTGGCTCATATCAGCATTAGATATCATATCTTCAATTATGGCAATACAGAGTGATGGAGATTGTTCTACAGTACAGGGACACCCAACAAAGGTGGTTGTCCATGTCTCAAAAAAAGGAGACATGGAACCAGGCAATGATGGTGGAGAGCTTAGAAGAGCACCTGTCTGAAGCCAGAACTCCACAGAATTCCTTCATGTAAGAGACATTATTTTGCAATATTATATGCACTGTTATGGATGCATATCCTGTATAATCTCTAACCAGGAAGAGGGATGGAGCTGTTCTTCCTATCAACCTCAAGAATGTGTTTTCTTTATTCTCAGTTAGAATAAAGTAATTGAAAACATCTGACAAGTGTTTTAACAGTAACAAATAAACAATTACTGAGGGTTATAGATGGAAAGTGTAAATACTATTTTTGAGCACTTCCTAGTGTTTGTTACCTGTCAGAAGGAGGGTCAGTTCCCATTTGTTTCCTCTACAGAGCATGTAGCCAAAATTACAGGCTGGACTCACCCTCGTTTTGCAGTTCAGCTTTATGGGCAACTGAGACAAAAATACAGCATCTTTTGGGCTACATCTGTCACTAAGCCAGTCTGTCAAGGATTCATCACACAGGGTCGGTTCCTGAGATGCTGACCATTTCGCAAAAAAGCAAGTGACAAAGAGCCAGAAAACCCGTTTCACTTCTATGTAAAAGCCTAACACCCACAGACTTAGTTGGTGACTACAGGATCTAGCATCCTCTTTCAAGAATTTCCTGCAAGAGAAAGGAAGAGAGAAGAGCAATGTAGAGAACAACTTATTCACTGCCTCATAATGAAAGAAAGTAATTTGGATTATCTTTCCCTCTTTGCCAATCCAAACCCCAGTTTGTGGGGCAGGATTTTAGCCATTTGTGTCTGGTTAAGCTAAACACTGAACAACATATTTCTCTTTGCCTCCCCCTGGCTTGAATCACTGAGTAACTTCAACAAATATATGTTTAAATTTCAAGACTGTCATAATAAAAGTACTTAAACTGCCTCCCATACAACACTGAGGAGGAAAAAGTATTAGCACTGACACCCACAATATACATGTTGGTAGCACACACAAGTTACCTCTCACACCCAAGAGGTCAGCAATTAAGTTTATTTCTCCTTGTGATTCATGAAGAAACTTTTAATGCTGTCTTTCTGAGCAATGTCTCAAACACTAAGCATTTGGTTTATGTAAGCAATAAAATTGGCAGCTCCATCCTATGCTTATTTGTGAGTTGTGTTCGCCACAAAAAGTCAGGCATCCTACCAGAGTAATTTAGTTTGCAACAGATTTAGGCTTCAAGCTGCTTTAAGTATTTGGTGTTGAAAATCATCTTGTTTTACAGTGATACTGTCAAAATTCTTTCCCTTACCAAACATGTCAGCATTTAATTTACTAAGTAGTACTTGTAGCTTACAATAAAACTATCACATTTTTGATGTCACGTTCACAGAAACAGCTGGATGTGCACACTACAGAATTTATGATGCTCCATGACACAAAGATGGACTAAAATTTTGGTTCTTCCATGAAACGTGAGGTTTAATCAAAAAGTATGTAATTATCTGTACAAAAATGAGAATACTAGGACTCAGGTTAATTTACTGATGTTTCATGGTTTTGTCTAAAAGATTGCAAAAAATCAGCAGTGTTAGAAAGGGATTATTGTCCAGGTCTGAAATCTGTGACACCACGTAACCCAGCACCTGTAGTGACAAAACCACTCACCAGCATTTACAAACCTGGGAACAGAGCCCTGCTGATTGACTGTACTGTGCAAACCTGCCTTTACTTTCTCTAGTCCCAGGTTCCTGGCTGAAAAAAACCAAATGGCTTCTCACACAGCCAAAGGTCACAAAACATTAGAAACATGAAGGCTGTATGAAAACCTCAATTAGATGTAGAGCGTGACCTAGATCTCAAAGTAAATACTGAAATGTAGATAAATACTGAGAGGATTTAGATCACTGAGCCCTTCAGAAACTAAAATGGGTTTATGTTAATGAAAATCCTTCATCCTCTTCATACTCAAGTCTACTCACATATGTTAAGAAATTTAACTTATTCCTAGCTTTCTGTTCTTAGAGTCCTATGTTTGCCACAGACAGACACATCTTCCTTGACCACATTACCAATATGTTAACCTGACAAAATATTAACAAGACACTTCCACTATATTTTCATGCCCACATTAAATTCTGACATAAAAGTCTGCAAACCAACCATCAAACAGATTTAAATCATACTGAAATTGTACAACTGAGATTTTTCTATGGCCTGTTTATAACATGAAAAGCATTTATTCTGATATGGATCTGATAATTTCCATTCACCTGTTCCAATGGGAGCATGAGGTTAATAAAAGATGCAGATTTAAATAAGAAGTACCATAATTGGAACCTCATCTTTACATCTGCTCTCATACTATCAAGTCCTGCAGAGAAAATTTCTGTCAGATTCCTGAGGCAAAATATATGAGGACTTCACATCACTGACTTTTATTGAATAATGAGGATGCTGCCATACCTGGGTATAGGCAACCATTTTATGCGTGATCAAATTAAATTTACATTCTTTAACAAGCTCCTTGAAGCCCTGTTGACATTAGGTGTACACTAATTACTGTTGGAATTTAGAGTTTTAAGTAATAGTGTTAACTTGAATTCAAGTCAAATTGTTAAAGTTCAGTAACAAATACAAAAGATGACAGGAACAAAGAGGACTGCAGTTCAAAATATTCAGAGAGATGTACTACACACAAGCAATATATTCTTCCATAGGTTTCTCTGTCTTCAAATTGCTTAAATATTAATAATTTTCAGTAACAAGATAAAGATTTTAAATTGTCTCAGAACCTGCACCTACTATTCAATTCCAGCTAAGAGCTGAAGAAATCGTTTAATTGCCTCCCATCCCTTTCTCATAGACAAAATCCCCAAAAGAATTCCACATGCTTAAAAATCACATATTTATATATACATATACAAACAAAGAAGCACATCCTCACTACTTGTTTGTCAGCAGTCCTAAAAAATCTGAAAGTCCTTTACCTCTCAAGATCCTGACAGTGGCTGTGTGTCCTTCTGATTTCAGATGAGGCCTCGAGGTTGTAACAGCTACTCAAGAACCAACACAAGAATCTGAGTCTAAGCAAACCTGCTTGCAAGCATATTGTGGGATTTTTTTTTTTTTTTCTCCTGGTGGTTTGCTGTTGATTTTATAAAAGTAATTTTAAAAGCCTCATTCACAGACCATCTCCTCTGTAATTTACCTGAGAGCATTTTTCGGGTAAATCATGGCTGCTCCTGTGGTTGTGGCTGCAATTCTGTAATACTGCTGCAAACTGGTTGCAAGACATTGAAATGTAGGATTTTTATTTAAGGAAAGGTATGGAGAAGAAAAGAAGAACTGCTAAAGTAATGCCAATCATCAAATTTATGCCAATAAAGCAAATTCAAAATTGAAGATGAAATGTAATTCCTTGTTTACTGCATTGAATAATTATCTACGATTTTTTTATTTCAGTACACTCACAGATGGTACCAAATTTAAAAGCATTGTATAAAACCACCTCCACAAAAAAGACAATTGTTCTTTTACAACTGTTGCTTTTGTTTCCTTTGGTGGAACAGGTTAGTCTGTTATGATTTTGAAGTGGTTAAAAACTGTTTCTTTAAACAAACTTGTAGCCCAAGGACAAATGCATTTTTATGTGCAGTGAGTGCAATGTGTTTCTAACAAAACCAATAAACTTTTGTGCTAAAGTGCTTTACCACCACTAACAGATGATTGCTATATTGTATGAATTAGGTAATTTTACTTATTCTAGTACATATTCCTATTTTAAAGATTGGATTTTTTAAAACTCCAACTCTGCTCTACATTGAGTTTTGCATCAGGCAGTTATAATTGAGTGATCAAATAATTTTCTGAACTAAAATTAAGCTTACACCTAGATAAAATGAGTGACTCTTGGGTTTGTAACAGCAGAATCTCCACAGAAAGAGAGCCAAATCAGTAATTTATAAAACTCAACTTCATTTCAGTGACACTAAAATTACAGAAGGATTTATGAATAGTTTCTCTCCTCGTTACACACAGATTACTGTGCTATCTGGGTAAGGCTGAAGACTTAAAGAGTATTTCACCTAAACTAATAAAGCTATTTACTGAATCAGAGCTAAGTGCTGAAGTTTACTTCTAATGAGTGTTGACTGATCTTGGCTAAGAAAGTGAATTAGAATACACATAGCTGAGCCAGACAAGTCATCACTAGTCAGTAAGTCCCCTGGGACAGAATGAAGAAAAATTGTTTCTCAGCTTATTTTTTTTCTGAAGGATCACCACAAACGCTCATGTTGATAGTAGCACTATCTTGACATCCTTTCAGAGCTGTTCTTAGCACTGGTAGTATCTTGCCCTGCTGAGAATTTTTTTACAAGTTAAAAAATGAAGCCATTTTAACAGTTCATTTTGTTTTTTATCTATCCAAACACTTACAACACACTCATCACCCCCATGTTTGCAAGGCTGATATCCAAGTGTTGTCACACAAAGGATTAGTGTGCAAATCCCTCAGGGCCTGGAGTGCTCCATGTCAAACTGGTTTCCAGTGCAGCAGCTCTGGGGTGGCAAAGGGCTCTGCTCCAAGGGGGGCTGGATTGGTGGTCTGAGGATCCAGCTGGTTTGACTCAGTTCCTGACACCCTGAACAACTCAAGTCACATCTCTGCACCTCGATCTTCAAACAGAACAGAAGCAGCAATTTCTCTCAAAACCTATGTCTAGAAAGCCTAAATAAAAACTGTCTCCACAAGCATTCTCAATAAAAACAAACTAAATATCACCAAAAGGTTCAAGGTGTTACTATATCTAATTGCTTCTACCAAACAGCAATGCTGTAAGGATTTTATGAATGTCACCAGCACTGTCACTCTCATGAAATGAAAATAGGAAAAACAGTCCGAACCAAATAAACATAAAGTACCGTGCAGTTGAAAGCTTTGCTGCTTTTACTCACTCAAAGTTCAAGAAGCTCACAAAGAACAGCAAGGCAGAGGGACAATGTTCTGAAGTTGTAACTCGATTTACAGTTTCATGTGTGCTTATATTTGCTCTGCTTTAATTTGGTTTTGGTAAATTTTACAGCCACTCTCACCCCGTAATTTTCTCCATAGCTTAGTTCCCTTTAAAATAAAAACAATTCATGTAATGTGTTATAGAGAAGTGCTGCTAGAGCCACATAAATCAGGCCTTCTGTAAAACTTTTTAGGTGTGAAATCAGAATGAAAACAAGACAAACTCTTCCAAAACAATATTTAAAAGTTCAGTCTTATATTTCAGTTGTGTAAGTTGCAAGCTCTAATGACATTTGGCTAAAAAACAAAATAAAAAATAAAAAGTAAACAAAATAATATTTAAAGGTTCAATCGTATTTCAGTCGTGTCAGTTGCAAGCTCCAAAGACCTTTGGCTAAAAAACAAAATAAAAAATAAAAAGTAAAAAAAACCCCAAAAACCCCAACAAAACCATAGCAAAAACCCCAATAACCCCTCAAATCCATACCATCTATTTGGCAATGACAGGTATTACAGGCAGATGATTTGGAATACAACACTGCTGGGACCACATTATTCTACTGACCATATCACCACACAGGAAGCTGGAACCTCAAAGGCTATTTTCGAGACATCAAAAACATTGGCAGCCTAATATTATGATGATAGTAACAATAATAAAAACAGTATCTCCCTTAAAGTAAAAGTGCATCTGCTAAGCCTCTCTGTGCAAAGGACACAGCTCCTTTGCTCCCTGAAGATTTTCAGCTGAGCCATGTATTTGCTTGAATACTCATAAAAATAAGCAAGTATCACTTGCCATGATTTTTTTTAAATACATTGTGAAATGGTCCTTTTAACTATGCTTTTTGTTACCTCTATGTTTCCCAGATTAGGATCCAAAACCAAAATATTTTGGGTAAAAATAAAAAGCCCTTAGCATGCCCTTTGCATACAAGCTTCAGAGAACCTGGAAAAAGTAGAAGGATTTGGGTTTTCCTCTAATCAAAACCCAGTATCCAGATAAACTTGCATACATCTCACCTTTGTTCTCTTACCACAAAGCTGCTGAATTACACATGGGAAATGGGGCACAATAACAGCTATGGCATCTATTCACATCACAGGAATCCATTTTAATTATTCCCACTAGCAGATATGAAATATTTCCTAATGCAAATGCTGGACTCTCAGAATGCTCACATCAAGGAACTGCACTTCACAGGGATGAAGTATAAAAAGGGTTGCATTTTACACTCAGTTTAAGCACAGCATTTTCTCCTGATTCTGCTACAGAATTTAAATAGAATTATAATTCAGTATTCTAAGTTTTCAGCAAAGTCATTGCAGATATCCTAACGTGAAATATAAATATGCACATCAGATTACAGCAAAATATAGCTATTTCTGTGAACAGCCAAGGAACACAACACAGTACACTCTGCATTCATTCATTCATGGATCTGCCATTGGGATACAAGGACCTTTCTGCAGGCCTCAGGCATTTTAGTGCTTTAAAGAGTGTTTTAAACGAGAGAGTAAATTGATCTGCTAATGGTTTCATCAACAAGTCAAAAGACCTTTATGGCATAAAATTCAGAACTGAAGATTCAACCTAAGTCAAATTCTTATCTTTAAAGTCCCTTCCAACCCAAGCCATTCTGTGACTTTGATTTATGGCAAACACTGAATGAAACCTCTGAGTTTCATCCCTGCTCTCTGCCAGTGCTCCCTGTTTGACCTTGCCCATGGGCCCCTCCATGTCCTCTCCCATCAGCAGCTCTCACAAAGCCTCCTTTTCCACTCTCAACTTATCTCCAGTGTCTTCTCAGGTGAGTAAAAAAAGAGGCAGTCTCCAAGCAGTGACTACAGGATGGCACCCTCAAGTACTGCAGAAATACAGATTTATTATTGTCTGTGTTTTAAAATAAATAAATATGAGGGGAATAACGTCCTGAATTTACAGACTGCCATGCAAAGAGTCCCTGGAATCATCTCAGAGTCTGTGGATTCTATGCGGAGTCCCCTGAAGCAGTGACTGAGTGCCAAAGCACACATCTGTCATAAGCAAAAGCTTTTATTCCAGTGACAGAATAGGAAATAGATTTTAGGAAAGTATCTGATAAAAATATAATATTTTCATTAAAAGCATCTACCATATGATCCTGTGATTAAGCTATACTAAAAAAAAAAGTCACAAAGTTTAATGGCAGAGGAAAATTGGGATTTACACAGTCCTCCATTCTGTGCTAGCAATCCAAACATTGTCACTTATACCAGAAATGGTTTGGTTGCAGGTCACACTTATAAAAGTAAATTGATTCTCAGTATTTGTGGTGAAGGAAATACATACATATATAAATTATATATATGCATAAATATTTCTTCATTCAAAATCCTAGAGCTAAGGTAGAGTCTTTGTTGAGCACTCTGTTCAAAGGTACACTTAAACACAAAGAAACCTTTTAAATATTACGTTTTTAACTTGATATATAATTCAAAAAGATGTTGGATAAATGAAATGTTTTAGACAAATGTGGCAGATTCACCAGTTTAACTTCTGTGCAGAGACATATACACATCTTTGCCATACACACAGCTCAAAAATACTACCATGTGCCAAATAAACTTTTACAGATGTTCGGCAGCAGAGTTCAAAGAAGCTGCATTGTGTCTTCCTTGATATATACCAGCCAAATATATAAAAACAAAGAGATGTCAAGATATCAAATGAAGTGTGCATTTGCTGATGTTCAGATAAATGAGAGATGCAGAGCTGGTAATATTCTTTCTTTCCCATTACTTGAATTTCATTCAAATGATACTTTGCAGTTATTTTGAGCTTCCAACATGAAGCATTCCAGCTAAGCTATGGCATGTTTTAAAGTGACTTTTCCTTTGGCTTTTTCTGCAAAAAACCTGGATATTTCTACATCACAGTACATGTGTGAAATCCTCCCCTGAGAAAATTTTGTGTGCACACATAGAAACTGTCTCTCTTTCTTTCAGCATTATATATAATATTGAGAGAAAAACACACTCTTTTTGGGGTAGGGTCACTTCTTGTAATTTGATCACAAAAAAATTAGGGTTTTTGCTTGGTAAAATCAGCAATATCCTAGAAAAGGTTAGCCTTAATAAGGCATCACCTCTGCTTTTATTTTTTATTACTTTGAAGGCAATTACACTGCAAATTCCTGTAATAAATCTAAAAATCCTCTAATTAAGCCTGTAACTGTACATTAAGTTTAATTCATCATGTCCTGTTGACCACTCACACGTTCCATACTTGTGTTCCCATTAATGCATTTTCCCTTAGGCCATGTCTAACATTCCTGCCTTTTGAACATTTGAACAACTCCAATAACTTTTTAAAAATAATATAAAAAAAACTCCACAAAACCTTCTGCCTTCACCAGGAAATGTTTCCTTTTTTCTTCTTCACCGTGGATTTCCCACTTACCTCTCTCTCCCTAAAACACTCCCATGCACACCCTCCCAAATAACACTTCCCTGAGGTACAGGACAAGCAAGATTCAGTCCCAAAATAGTGACAGGTTTAAAGTATAATATTTCACAGCCTGTCAGGGCTGGAAAGAAAGGCTTTTTTAGCATTTAGTAAGCTACACCTTCCCTTCTGAATAAGAAAGATCCTTCTCCTACTCTGCTATTCACTCTTTCACTATACCCATGTACACATACACACACAAACACATATATATATATAAAAATATATATAGATACATAGATATGCACCCAGTCTAGTACATATCTATTTGTATACATCAATTACAGGTAGATTAGGCAACTTTTAAAGATTTCTACAATCTATTGCTTACAATTTTCCTTTATTTTCTAGTGTCACACAAGTGGATCTGTTGCATAGGAGGGAAAAGATGAGAAACACCACCAATGCAACTAAAGAAATAATTCAAGGGAGTTTTCTGAAGCTAGATTTTTTTTCCATGCAAGTTTTGTCATATATAGCAAATTCATGTAACATAAAAGATGTAACTTAATGGTTTTATTCATCTTTCCTTAGGACCAACTGCAGAAGTAATTTACGGCTTTCACACCCAATACCATCCAAAGCATTTGCCAATAAAAACTAGCACTAACCTTTCATGCTTTCTTCCTCTTTTAAATCTAAAATTTCCTCTCCTAAAACAGAGACTAGGGTTATTACTACTAAAAAAAAAAGACCATGTTTTTTTGTGTGCTAGGTTTTTTTTTTAAATAAAATGAGAATTCATCAGAAAATACAACTTTGTGAGCGGTGAAATTAATGATGTCAGATTTCTTGCAGATTTCTCTCTCACAGCCAGTTACTCCAGCACCTAACAAGGTAGCTTTCCATTAGTTAGGTCATTTCCAACATCTCTGTTCCCTGGTGCCCCAGAAGGGCTGAATTCATGTATGCTACTTCCTCCAAAGTCTCTCATTCTCCAGCTGTCTTTTTTAGGTGCCTGCATTTGAGGAAATTTGTAGAAACAGATTGTCTCAGAAACTAGGCCCTGTCTTCAGATTTGGTTGAAATTGGCCAGTGAGTTGAAAACCCTGTCACTGTGGGAGATGCTCACATTCATGTGGATGCACGTGTGCATGCACACCCAGGCACACACAGTGTAATCACATAAAACTCATTTCCTTCGGAAACCAGGCTCACAACAATTTAGCAACAGCAGATGTGAACACAGTTATGAAAAGCAGCTGCATGAGTTTTCCATGAAACAAACAAACATAAGGTCAACACACATGCAGGTTCCTTTAACAAAGCCCAACTGGCAAGCCTTTGAAATATTTACATAAATATTTTAAATATCCTCTTTCTGTGGGGCAGAGGACATACATCTTGACATCAGTTCATGTAAGGCGTGTTTCTTATTTTCTCTGGGTCGAATTCTTCCCAACTGAAGTCAACAGAAGCTTTATCTTTGACTTTCAGATATATAGTCAGGATTTCTTTCTTAGAGTATATTGATATAATTTATCTGGGTGTGCTCATACTCCTCGTTCTCTGACTGCACTTGTATAAATAACGTTTTCATATATATTTCATGCAACGAATATATCTGAGCTACTCCAAAATCTATCACTGACAAAATACGTAAGAAAATCTTTGCAACAAAATGAATTAGAACCCAGAGACATTTGGAAACAAGTATCCCCACAAAACAGCCCTATGGTTTTAACTAGGGAGATGAGCTTTTCACTGCTTCTGACAATGGAGCACAGTTTGGGCTCTCTTCTGAGAGCCATTTAGCAAATACTTTGCTACATCCAACTTCAAAAGCCATCTGGAAATTATACTGGGGCATGTGTCATCTTGGTAACACAGAAACAGAAAACTCTGAGGGATCCTGAAGGGCAACAGAATCCAGCCCTATTTTCTCCTCTTTCACTATGCAAGAGACATTTAATCCAGAGAAGTCCACAGCACACCCACCTTTTGTACTCCTCAGTTCTCTCATCTGCTTCAGAAAGCTCAAGAAGAAACCAAAGCAAGTCTCTAAATAACTAACCCCCTCAAGACATCCCATACTCGAGAATCTGTGCCAAATATCAGCTTATACATGGTTTGACAATATTGGGTCCCAGTACATCACAGGTACTACATTTCCTTTTCAAGTGTTCCTCAAGGAAAGCTTCCTGCACTGAACTTCCATAGTTTGAGTATTTCAGCTAACAACAGTATCACTTGCTGGATTTATACCACTTCCAGGGGAAAAAAGGGTTATCTTAATCTATGAAAAATGCAGTAGAAGATAAAAAACTTGCAAGTACACTTTGTAATACCTTACTACTAAGGGCTCAGTTTTGCAGTGTACTGACAAGTTTCATAGGGGATGAGAGGGTTTGGGCTGTTACTTTTAGCTGTGTGCCTGATCTCTTGATGAATAAAATACCTACCCCCCTCTCCCAACGGGATCTAGAAATAATAAGAATTTTTAAAAAATAAACAGTCAGAATTTTAACAGCTACCTCAGTTATGGGCTGCTTTCCCAAATCTCCTTTTTGTATGAAGTGAGACTCAAATAAAACTCAAATTACCTCTGCAATGCAGATCTGGGTAAAAGTTAAAAGAGATGAAGAGAGAAATGCACCCACTATTGAGTGCACTGTCAATCACATCTCCTCAGCCTACAACCTGAAAATAAAGACCATTATTAGGATTTTATTAGGAGTGAAGCACAGATACCCTATAGTACCACAACTTCTCAGTGTAAGAAAACAAATAGCCTAAGTTCAGTACAACCTTGGTGATTACCAGCCATGGTTAGCTGGGATCAGTTATCTAAACTGAAATAGATTCAGTTCACTCTGAAGTTTACAAATACTGCTTTACTCTTAAAAAAAAAAAAAAAAAAAAAAAAAAAAAAGGACCTTTTTAAAAAAAAAAAGGTGCCATTTGAATGAATAAACCAGTTGTTGAGACAAGGCCTCTTAAACTGAGTGCAACTCTGTAAGTGTCTGCACGTATCCCGGCTTGAAACACCATTCTCAGTTTTACTCCTTTTTCCCACTCTGTCACATTTGATCCTTCACAAATGCTGGAGGCTCAACTGGACTATTATTAAGAATTTGAATAGTAAACATTTCTTAACAAATGTGAGATTTAAAGTACTTCAGTAGAGATGACAATGCAGTAAGAGCTTTGCCTGGTAAAATGCATGCCACCTCCAAGGTGAGCACTTGCTCTTCCCTTTACTTAAGGAGAGGAGGCAAAGGCAAGTTCAAGTCAGAAAATGAAGATATGAAATGTAAACATCAGAATTAACTCCATCTAGGATGACCTACAAACCTTTTAATTGCATTTTCAGCAAAACACAACTCATAATTAATGAGGCCACCAAATTTGCAGAGACACAAGTAGAGTACCCAGATTAATTCTGGAGGCTTGTTTGCTGCCAGTGTTTATCTGATGTATTTGGAATATTCTTAGAAGCCGTCCCTTCTGGAAGGAGGTTGATCTGAGAAGTTCGTCTGCAGTGTATGTGCTTGAGAGATGTTATCAGTGCTCCCTGTTGAGAAAGATTATTAGTACCCAATCTTCTTTAGTGTTTGGGATTAGAATGGTGTTCTAATGACATCTTCTTGGCCTTTTTTTCAATTCAAATTCTAATTTTGTAAGCACATGTCTATTTTTTTTCCTTTGCTAGGAGAATATACTTCTTTGTGTCTACAATATTGTAAGATAATTGATAATATTGAAAGACTAACATGATCTGATAGTTATCAAACACATTATTTCCTAGAAAGATATGCCCACCACACCTTGAAACGTGTTAATATTATCTGGTGACTTTTGTCCTCCCAGATGTGTTCTAGATTCTTGGAACCAGGGTGTGGGTTTTTAGCTTAAGGCTGCTGTCAGAGCAATGAAATGCCACCTCCACTGCAGCTCACAAACTGATACACAACTGCATGTACTGGAGAACACAAAGCCAGGTCTCAGTGCCAGAAGCACCACTTTGACCTTGGAAGAAAGTTATTTATCCCACTGAAAAGTTTAGCAATACTTCCTACAATTTATTTGAAAGAAGAGGAAAAAAACTGCCCCCAGTTGTTTTGGTTGGTTTCATTTGGTATACTCATGCATATAGAAAGTATTAAAATTTGGCATAGTGTGCATTTCTCTGCAGTAAAACTCACACAAATGTTTTCTTTGTCATCAAAATGTTACTCCAGCCCCTATCTAAAGAAGAAGTAATGACTACACATTTTTCCTAGCTTACAAATGCAAAAGTAAATCAAAACCTTAAATGAACGAAAAGTTCTG
>VXBC01002115.1:412480-438336 GCA_013399945.1 Ploceus nigricollis | reverse complement strand
TTTTTTTTCCATCTGCCTCAGGATTGGTATATTCTGGAACAATTTGCCAGTGCTTGGCTGCTTAGTTCACTAGAAGGAAAAAATTAAAAAATAGTAAAAAAAAATATTTTAAAAAAGTAATTAAAAAGTCCTCTTTGGTTCTAGCAAAGGTTTTTCCCTCCTGGAACCCTTCCCAATAGTTATGAATCCTGATGCCTTATTGCATGGACAGCTCAGATGTCTCTGGGCTAGCTCACCTTCTGCAGTCCTCTCAATTTCTTTGCTCTGCTTCTTGGATCAAGTTCCCAAACTTTTACACTCCTAAGCATTCTCACAACTCCTGCCTTGTGCGTGGTTGCTGGGCTGATTCTGGCACCATTTTTTCCTCAGTTCCTTTCCAGCAATGAGTCAATCTGTGGTGCAGCACAAGTCTCAGCACAGCAGCTGCCTTCATCTTCCTCTCACTTTAACGAGCAATACTCTGCTTACCATCTCACACAAGGCCAAGCTTTAATATGAGTTGTAGAGGTCAGCAGCAGCTCTGCTGCCTTTTGTCTGGAGTTCAGGATTCCTCCAAGGCTTGCTCCTTCTCTCACACAGATAGATTTTCTTCACCCTTCCAGCAAGTTTTCAGATGTAGGTGCCTACTTAGATGGCAAAGCCAACAGCTAAGAAGATGTTAGCAGCTTGATAAGAAAATATGGCACAGCATACTTGAAAGATGGGAGGTTGCTTTAGATTTCATCTACTGAAAAATCTACTCACCTGCACATGCACATTTCTCTCTCTATTTTTTTAACCCCAGAAGTCAATGTGGCCATGGAATGTATCTAACTTTATATCCTAATGGGCTCAATAGTTCAAACCTTGTTCCATTCTTTGAGATGCATTTGTTCAACTTTAATTAATTTAAGGAATCCAGGAATTATTCTATAAAACCAATGCTGTTAGTAGGATAAAAAAACTAGAGGAAAAATAACTTTATAGGAGGCAGAAAAATTATTGTTGCCCAGATCAAATACCTGACTTACAAATCCAGAAATATTTATATAAAATACTTTTGCTTGCTGCTGTTACAGAACAACCTCTTAAAGAACTTAAAGAAAGACCTCTTAAAGGCAGCTCTTCCATTTAATTTTGAACAAAACCCACACATCCTATAATTTTCCTGTGCCATCAAAGATCCATTCACTTTGGAATTCAGCAATAGTCACAAAACCACTGCTGAAGCCCTGAGATAACCAAGAATGCAAGGAGCCCATTTATCTTAATGTGGAGCACAGGTGTCACTGGCACATGTTATCAGTTCAATGTGCCGTTTTATGCTTTCAAATATTGAAGATACCAGTACCACCATGAAGATGGAAACAAGTCTTCCTTTACAGTTCCTTACACAGCTTTTTCCTTTTTTGTGCATTACAATGCAAAGTTCATATCCTATCAATCCAGCTTTCATGTCTTCCCTATTAAAATACCTTTTCCTGAATAAAACATTTTTTTTTAATTAGTCAATCTTTTCTGTTGCCCTGAATTGTCATATCACAGAAGATGTGTATGAGATTAGGAGTTGAAGTGGAATCCAACATAGGATTCTGGCACTCAAAGGTTATTTGTCACATGGAGATTCATGTCATATCAGCCGTTTTTATACATGGCTACAAGGGAAACATCTGCAAGGTCTAAGAGTGATAAGGAGCAACCTGCCCTGCTCCTAAAAAAAAAGAAGGCTGCATTCAATTCAAAGTCTGCAGATAAGACTTAATTAACTGAGATTTCATAATGGAGAAAGGATGGATAATGTAGACCTAATATATTCCACATTCACAAAAGCATCAAGAAAATATGTCAAAAAAAGAATCTAAGCTTTCTTTTTTTTCCCTTCAGAGGTATTTGCAGCCATGGATAAAAAATATGGCTAAAACAATTTTAAACAACTCTCAATATCAACTTTTCCAGAGATGCTATTTTTAAATTCTGATCTTGTGATTCCACTCCCTCTCCTACACATGCTTTTGCAAGCATTACTAAAACACACTATTTTAAACCACGATGGAGAATGCAGAGAGGGCCTTGGAATATTAGCTTTGCTGGCCATTTTCACAGAGAAGAGGTTAAGCCACATAAATTTTAATAGTACTCTTGCTGCTCATTTCAGAGAGAAACAAAGCTGGTTGGTGGCATGGAAAAGAAGGATGGTATTAGAAGTTAGAGGAGGAGAAAACAGAAAAACCTTTTCACTGACAATAAACAAGAAGCTTGACCTTTTGGAGGAGGGTACTCCTTCCTAACACTGCATCTCAAATGAACTGAAAAGGAGATCTTAGCAGCACAGAATGATTTATAAAATGACAAATCCTGCAGCAGGAGAGAAGAGGGAGCCCAAATGACAAAGGAATTAATCCCCATGACTGCGGGCAGTGTTTCACTTCTAGTGAAGTCTGCAATGAAAGGCATCTGCATCCTGATTGAACTCCTCTGCAATTCTGTTTAGCAAAGGCCTTGCTTCACATCTCCACTGGAATGAAATGAAACCCATATATTGCTAAGTAAGTCCCTGACACTTCATCTGGCTCCAGCCAGTACTATACAGGCTGGTTTTAGTTTCTGAGGTATTGAGACGTGTGAGTTTCAAAGCCAACAGAAATCTCGGAAACAAACAGAACTTCCATTCCTGATCAAGCCCGTCACAGCTCAGCCCTTCAAAATACTTGCAGCCTTGTCAACAGTTTTCCTTTCAAAATATATTGCTGAATCCAAAAGTTAATCTAAAACATTTTAGTTGGCTGGGAACTGCTACTTCTCAACCCAACCCTAATTGTGCCAACATTTTTTTTCTTGTCTCAGTAACTTTGAGTTGTATTCTTGAAAAGATTGTTAAAATATGTTACAAGACTTGTCCTTCACAGCAGTGATATCAGAGTGGTAAGCAAAGAGACTTTCATCATGTAACAACTCTTAGCTGCCAGCTTGCTTTACTGCATATTAGTGAATAAAATGGGATAACCATGTGTTGTACAAGAATAATTGGCTGAAGTGATCAATATGATTGGCTTCCACTCGTGTGGTTTTTGTAGCCACACAAATCAGTTTGCATTTGCCTGATCTCTCAGTTGGCATTAAATAATCAAAGGCGTAATTTGGGATTGGCATTTAGAAAACATTAAAACCAACTAAGGGCAATAAATGCTCCCAGAAACGCCAAAGAAAAAGCTTGATACCAAGATTTTAAAATTGCTTAAAGATATTAAGGAAAAAAAAAAAAAAAGGAAAAAATTCTATGTAAGCAAATGTATCTGGTGAAAAAATTATTCTGTAAAATGCATTGGAAAAGTTACTTTGTTTTGTAACTATTTTCATAATTCAGCTCTTATGTTACCCGTAATGCTCCCAGGTCTGTGTAGGACAAAGGGAACTCTGCATCCAAAAAAGTGATACATATGGTTTTAATTGCTTTTTGCAGGAAAGTCAGAGTCCAACGTAAAGAAAAGTTATTCCAAACTCCAGCTTGCAAACCAGGTTTTCATGTGAAAATTTCCAGTAAAAAAGCAGCAACAGATGTAGCTGAGGCTATAAACTGGCTTGGGACAATTTTTTTCAGTCTGTCCACTCCCAATCAACTACCATCCACTTCTGCCTAATCAACACTGGTTTTACTTAGTGCAGTCAAGGCTTCCCTCGCAAAATCTCTTCCCAGAAAGAAGCAGCTGTAGTCGCAGCAATGTCCAATGCCTTCCTTCTCCTTCAGTTTTTTTAAAAGTCGTATATGCCTGATTGTGTTTCCCTTTCATTCCTGAAATCATAGATTTAATATACAGTATCATTTTAAAATAAGGTGGTAAAATACAGAAATACAGAAAGCTACTGCACAGCAATGAAGCTGTCTCTTCTGACACTAAGAAGAGCAAAAGAAATTGACTTTGAATGTCTATAAAATATAACTATATAATATAGTGTTTTCCTAATTTGATTCCTTTGTCTTGGATACAGTCAGAGCATTAGGCACTGAGTAAACCTTCAAAGGCAGAAACTGCATTACACAGTACAGCTTTACTGCCCTCAGAATAAATCCTACCTTTTTCTTAAATAAATTGATCTAAGAATTTCCATAGGTGAGGAGTATCTGCTGTTATGTCCTCTACTCTTCCAGCTACCTATAATGTGTTTAATTCTGCATGGGAACCACACTTCTGTGAGGGGAAAGCAAAGGAATGTAGATTATCCAAAGCTAAATGTTGGGGCCAATGTAAAGGTTAGGAGAGGATACATAAAGAAACATTTCAAACTTCAAGAAAGAAGAAAGACGATGTGAGAGATAACCAAGACATTAGCATAGAAACAAAAAGGTAAATATTTTAATATGAGTGAAAGTTAAGATTCATTAGGTCTAATAAATAAAGAGACTAAGCACACCAGAATGAAATAAAAAAAATAAAATATAAATAATAAAAACAATAATAAACAAACCTGTTTAGCTTGTTGAAATTTTACAAAGTAGTGACAACTAAATTTATAGAAGATAGCTCCTATTTGTTAAAAATTTCCTGTCAAACTATAAATATTTCGTTTTGTCACAATTCACAGAAGGTCTGAATTGTTAGCATCTGTGATGGATACAGAATAAGCAACTATCACCCAAGTTAAAAGCAAATAAGCAACTATCAACCAACTTTGTGGTTCAAGCAGCCACTACAAAATGGCATCTGAATGAACTCCCTCCAGAACAAATCTTCACTTGTATTTTCAATAAAAGCATGGATGTGATGGTTAAAGTATGGAATGAAGGAAAAATTTTGATAAACATGCATTTATCCATGCTTTTGTTCTTCTGTGAATGCATTCTTTAACTGCTACATACTTTGGGCTGGGATTATACTTCTTTCAGGTCCTTTATATCTGTTTTTCTGATACATTATTAAATATGTTCAGAATTTAGACTTTCAAAAACAACATTCCGTTTGTAACCAAGGAATTAAAAAAAATCCAAAAAACCAAAGCTTAAAGAAAACCAAACAGAAATGAAAACTCTGTAAATGCTGGCTTAATATGCAACCCCCTGAAAATGTATAAAAAGGTTCATTTTAACCTATAGTCAATGTAATTTAGGTATCTTGCATTTAATGAAAGAACATTTACCAGTAACATCCAAGTGAACTGGAGGATATGAAATTCCCTGAAAAGCAATGAGGATTTCCTTTCCTGCATATTATTACTACACCACAGGTGTAGTAAGGTCCTTGGCTCAGCACGAGAGAGCTTTTCACGAGAGCACCTGAACAGAAACTTTAGTTCAACAATGCTTTTTTCTGCCATCAAAATTCTTGGTAGACATCTCAGTAAAAAAAAAAGCAGAATCTGTCAGTTTGAAACTGAACTCAGAAAGTATTTTATGTGAAAAGATAACCCAGAATTGATCTGATGAATTGTACAGTCTAGCAAGCTGAATCAATAGCAGAGATATATTTAAAGACAATCTGAGAAATGGTTTTTGCTGTTCTTCTTAAGTAAGTTTGCACTTCGTTCTGTTAAGGTTTAGAATAAAAAACAAGAAAAGAAAGGAACAGACAAAATTCCCAAGGTTTTCAGATGCTTTTCACTTTATCATCTCAAGTTCTTTAAGGGCCATTCACAATCTATATATAACTCTACTACCATTCAATGACTTAAAATTTTGAATCCTACCTACGACTGTATCTTCAATCTGAGAGAAAAAAGTCTGAATTGCCAGCACTTAGGTTAACTATGTATTTTCAGTTGGTTTTAAATCACAGGTAATCAAATTAATAGATGTTGGCATGAAAAAAACCGAAGCAGCCCAACACAGCCGTCTTTAAGGTTGTTCAAGAAACATTTCCAGTAAATTTAACATACTTTAAAAAGTAAATTCTTGGATGTAACTGGTGATAGCCAGCTCTTTGGAGACTGCAGAAACATGTATCCTCTTGAGAATTAATTTGGCTGGAGGTTGGAAATATCAACAATTTATGGACTAAAGCACAAGAACAAGAAAAAAGAAATCTTGTTTATACAAACACAGCAGCCATCAGACATTTGTTAATGTTCTATAAAGGGCTCCCAAAGTTCATTAAAAAGTACATAAGCCTTTCTGCTCTCTTTTTGAGAAAAGCCATGTTGCCTCTGTACGTGATGACAAGGATGTACTGGAGAGGTTTTTTGGTACCTACACATTCCTCCATGAAGAACAGCAGCATTGCCTCCATCGTGCCTTCAGAGAGAAGCTGCTTATCACTTGACCACTGGGATTTGTGTAATAAATGATAACACTAAACTTCTGCAATACATCCCTGCTGTTAGTTCCATTTTCTGTGCCTCTGTTTCTCCTCTTTGTCTGCCTCTGCAGCAACATTTAAATGTCCATTCTCCTACTAGGAAAGTGTCACACAGGAGCCGACTTCGGACGTGAAAATAAAACAGGTGTATGGGCAAGTGTCCTATCCTTGTGCTTTACAGTCACCAGGGCCAAACATACAAAATTACATAATTTACAATTATAATTCTAATTATAATCTATAATTTGCTATTACATAATAATGTTATGTCATGCAGGTTCTACAACTGCCCCACATCACCTGTGAGGCTGGTGGTTTAATATTTACAGTGCTCGTCTACAGGATTTCTCGTGGCAAACAGCAGCAGAAGCCAGACAAGATGCTTTTATAGCAGGAAGCTTTGCAGGGTCTAAATCTGGGGAAGAGAACCAGGCTATCTTCTGTCTGTGGGAATCTCTGCTGACTGCCAGGCAAACAAGAAATCTTGCCCCAATAGCTACACATTTTAAGACAATTCCTCAATTCAATGCTTCTTATTTTTATCTGAATACAGGCATTTTCCTTAACCTCAGATGAAAATAAATACCTGCAAAAACAAAATAACATCCTATGGTCTAGAGGACAGTTGAAAAGACTTGACCTTCACCTGTGAGGAAAGTTTGGCTTTAAGAACCTCTATGCAAAGTCAAGTGTACAAATAAATACATTTTCAACTCTTCCTTTTATACAAATCTAATTTCTAGCCATCTAAAGCGTGTGTAACTTTACCATGTGAGATCTTCTGAATGTTCCTAAAGTCAGCATCATGCCTAAGAAATTCTCTGAAACACACTGTAAATAAAAGTCATGAACTGAAGTATACTAAGAAAGTGCTTAATTTCTCTCTTAAATGATTGCAAACAATTTATTGAACAAAGGAACAGAAGCAGTTCAGATAATTACCACCAAAGTAATGACAAAACATTGATGTTACCATGGGGCAATAACTGAGTGGCTGAAATGATGACAAATTTGCATTTGTTCTACTGAAAGAAAGAATTCAAAATCCTAATTCTGCTACTGTGAACATTTGGTTGTGGGATCTGGCTACTTTCTGTAAATAAGTTTTAGGACCTCTGTGGGGTGACCACTTTCCAATTTTTTGCTTTCTTCTAAAAAAGAATTAACTTATTTTTTTCTTTCAATACAGGTTTTCCTATGTCCATTTATTCACAATGATTTTATATTCCAACTATTTTATTTACTTCCAGAGCATATTTCACTTATCCAAGCATGATTTTTTACTTCTCACTTTTGAAAGCAATGGTCTTCATTACGACATGTACACCAACATTAAAGAATTTACTTTGTTATTTTGTTATAAAATTTTAAAAATTGCAATTTTGTTCTTATTGGTATTATTTTCTGTCTTTTTAGTTAATACTTTCGATTCTAATAACATCTTTTTTCTTTTCATAATTTTCTTTCCTATCTGAAAAACCTAATACCATAGCATATCAGAATTCTCTATTTCTCATGTGGCTGTAACAAAATACAGTGGGAAATATTTAATTTTATATCTTCATAATTAAGATAAGCAAAGCTGAATGAAGAATTGGTCCTATAAAACGAAAGAAAACCAAAGAAAGATTTGTAATTAGTACGGACTCATAAAGATGCTATAAAGAAAAAGTGCATTTTTGTATATTATAAAACATTTTTCTAAGGCCAATGGAAATTAATATTTACAAATTGTTCTGAATCTTTTTTTCTAAGTATACAATAGTTCACTTGTTAACATTGACATATTTATCTGGCCTCTCCCAGTTGTAGGAAAAAATTATGTCAATTTTCCCTCAGACTGCCTTCCTATTCTGTCACACACATTATTTCATGAAACATGAACCCAAATGTTCTGTTTCTTTTCAATTTCCTTTCACCACAAATTCCAGAGTCCCTCTCTTCATGGCTTTTAGTAACAATTCAGCCTTTCTAGTCTAATGGCAAAAACTCAATACTGCTGTCTTTAATCAGGCTACTTTTCACTTCAATGTCTTCAATACCGAAGATTCAACCCTTTGTTAGAACTACTTTTTTTCCAGGTCAGATGTTATGTCTGTGATTCCAAATTAAGGGTCTACTCTCACAACAAACAGCAAGCCTTGACAAGATGTCTGAAAAACACAGACACAGAAGGGAAAAAAAAAGTAATAGCAAATAATAGAAGTAATCTTATTAAAGAACATCTTTCAGAAGTTGTAATAATCAAGTAGTCAAGCACTTCTATAAGATTTAGGTGATTTTATACCTGAATATGGTCCATTACAATTATAGTAACTACAATGCAAAGCTAACCCATATGACTTGGAAAAGCAAAAAATAGTGATGTTTAACTAACTAGAGGGAGTAAAGTATGTTTGTCTCTTTCCTTTCCAAATCACAGATCCATTGGTTAGTTGGTTCAAACCGTCTATGACCACAAGCTTATGTCAGACTTGTGACAGCTGAATAGATGAAGGTCCAAAGAAGCTGCGTTCAAATTATGATCACAAAATTGACATGATCCTGATACTTTCTATCCTAATGAGCTCACTAATAGAAGATGTGACAGACTGTACAAATAAGGGGACACCATTTACTCATGCACTGAGGACAAAAACAACTACGTGGATTTTCTTATTTCATAAGCTGCGGCTTTTGAATGGCTCGTCCTGTGGGCAGCATACTGCAAACTGTAACCTCAGTGTGACCACAGGAGCCACAGTACACAGGCAAATCCCTCTGAAAGTAAAGAACAGAAAATCATTTGATGAGAAGTAATAGCTGCCTTTCACATACTGCAGAAAGGCAAGTCCCCAGCCTGTGATAGATTTTGACATAGGCTGAACAGGCAGTTGTCTGTCTAACTCATCTAAGAGCATCCTTGACTGGGAAGGACAACCTCCCTTGATCAGCCATGTCTCTTGATCCCAAGGAATGAAATACTCCAAAGAAATACCATATGCCTCCAGAAACTCCACATATGAATAGAACATAGTAGCTACCAGTATGTAAGAGACAAAAAAAAGCCTACACTACAAACTGAAAATAGCATAAGTAGCGGACCTCAGGATAACTCAACATAAAACAGGGACACTGTCTGTTCCATTGGATTGTATGCATTCTGGGATTCTGCTCCAGAAGAACCAGATGTTTGGTATTAATGCAGATACATTAAGCTCAAAATTGGTTACATAATGAACAGCAGTGCTGATTCAAATGTGTTTATAAACACAGAGGTTATGCTGAAAGATACACAGGCATTTAGAAATGCGGTGTATATTTGTGTATGATTCTCTGCATGTAAACTGGCCTCAAGTATTATGCTTTGATTAATCCCTATAAATCAGACTTTCAAAACTAAGGATAACTTACAGTAACAGCAAGCACAGAAATGATACAGGGGGAAAAAAAAGGCTTACCTATGGAAAATATTTATTTCTTTAAAACTGAGGATTCAGCTCAGACATCCTTCCTTCTGCAATACCACGCCCTTCTAAGGACACAGGTGGCAATAACAGATTTACTTCAACAGTGTCAGTACCAGCAGAAGATTAGGAAAATCATGATAAATATGGCTCTTCAGTATTCAAAATGTGTAGTGCCTCACAGAGCTATTAGCAAACAAAAACACAGTTTGTGTCTTAAATGGGTAGGACTACATACTGGTTGGAAATCAGCTGAACTCTTCTGGTTTTTATCTAACTAGGTAGCCAGGAAATCTGTTAATACCAGACTATTACTTCCTGGGATATAAGCAATATTATTTAAAACTGCAGCACATTAAGCAACAGAAACATTCACCATACTCATCCTGTCCCAAGGGATCATCAGGCAAACAAGAACACAGCTGAAAACAGGATAACTCACCATGGAGAACTACGTACCAGTTTCTTAAGGGGGTACACAAATTACACCTCTCAGTCACTGGTGTGCAAACAGACTTAATTTTCAGCGGTTTAAAATTCTTGCCCTATGATGGCAATTGGTTGCTTTAGCATTGAGTTGTAAAATCAGGTATATGATCCTAATGCATAACCATAGCTCCTTTTCATATATTGATCATTATTGGCCCAGTTAATCCATTTATATAGTTGCAGCTTTGGAACAGCAAAAATAAATGGTTCCACTTTCCCACATTCTCCAATGCCAAAGATCTTTTCATATATTTAAAATGAAGGAAGAAAAAATAAATACGGAATTTTGGAAGTTGTTTTGGACTGAAAAGAACTCCTGAGGTCAGTGCTATATTAGAAACATGACTCTCATGAGTCAAAGAATTAAGGCAAAAATGAATGACATATTGTAACCAGGTTATTGCACTTAGATAAGATCCTAAGAATGAGAAAGAAAAAAAAAATAATAACCTTGAAGACAGCTATTAAAAGGTATAGAATTTGTACAGAATCATATAAGAAGGCTGTAATGGAATATACCATGACTCCCTATTTCCTATTGAAAGAGTAAAGGGATATTTGAAAAGGCCAAGCACCTTTTGGTGCAATGTTTAAGCAGATTCTCACATTTCCAATCCCCTGTTAGAAATTAAAGTGTGAAAATTCCTGGTAAATCTTAGTAAGACTATGCAATTGAATTCATCTCCAGGTGAACAAATGGGAAGGAAATATTAATCTCACAGTGAAAAATGCGAACAGAAAAGAAGAGAAATACTATGCTAGGAGTGCTGTTCAGTTCCTAGAGCTTCCCAGAAAACTGATGTCTGAGTACTGTAGTTAGAGCTGAGAAGGATTTTCACAATATACATCCAGGGGGTGCAAAACTCACTGTCTGCGATAGGACAAGTCCATTGCTCTGATCTTCCTCGTCACATACTTGGAGGTTTCAAAATAATACTGTGGCTAAGAAAACAGTTTTGTATGTTTTCTACAGACAGAGAGATCTGAAGCACGTGTGATCCAAGCTGTCCACAGTCACACAAATTGTTAATGAATAGGGAAATCAGGACAATCAAACATTAGGTAAGCCTTACAACTCTTCTGCTTTAGAGACCACAGAAGAGTTGGTCAGCACTCACAGAGAATCAAGTCTGGAGAGTACCCACTGTGCTATTTTAATTCCTTTTACTCTAAGTTTTGTACTATCCTAATCTGGAGCTAAACTAGATGTAAAAGTGATGTTAAGCACTCTATTTGGAATAAGATTGAACAGATTTTTTCACAGGGTAAAGTTCCATGTTCTGTTGATCATACAAATCCAACTAAAATTTGACCCAGAGTTTTCAGCATATTTAGCCACCAGTTTCAAGGCAGATTTCTTTAACAGAACCTGTTTTGTCTCTCTAGCTCCCTGGCATGCTGTGAATGTACAGCACACCTTGTGCATTGAGATCTGTGTATGACTAAGAGTCCCAAAACTGTACATTGTCTAACAGGTATGGACAGAGGCAGAGGCTTCCTACTTACTTTGATCCAGAAAGCTACAACCTCACCTTATTCACACATGCACAGCTTAACTGAAATCAGTGCAGCTCCATCTATTTGTTCAGGCTAAGAATAGGGGCTAAGATTTATACCATAATAAGCCTCCAAATGCCTCACCTCAGCTGTGTAAACCCACTTTTACCAGATACACTGATCATTGATTCCTTTTTTCAAGTGTTAGGCTGTGCCTACACAAATGACCCCATTCTGTTTCCTAGCTTTTACTTAGCGTTTGCTGCTAGCAACCCAAAACTCCCTCCCACCACCTCTTACTCATGTTTCTGGTACCAGGAACCCCAGATCCACTCTATAAAACTCGATCCATGTCAAAGACCTACTCTGAGTGTTCTGACTTGGCTTTAAGCCAATATGATTCTTTTGCAGGAAATAGACAAAACTGGAACATATTTTCTATTTACACTGAGAAAGTCAGTCAGATGGAATATATTAAAGAATTTGCTGGTGCTAAATTTAATTTTCTAGCAACTGCATCACCTGAATGGAAGCAACAGGATTTCTCAATTACAGTGGTTTTATCTGTAGACCTGTTTCTTACAGATTTTTGTGACCAAAACGATGCGACAACTCCAACCCTGCTTGATGCTGTACAGCTCAAAATCATCTGTGGCTTGGAGTGAAACTGCACTCAATTTTAAATTATCTCTGATAAGAAGCATTTGCTAGTACACTTGTCATCATTGCTCTGTTTACAGCAAGATTGAAACTAAGGGGTTTTTTTTTTAATAATTTACTCATATTTATAGATGCTGAGTTTTCATTTTCATATACATCGATAATTAGAAAAAGTGAAATGCAATGTATGTAAAAGAAAATTTGATTTTTTAAGAAATAAATCATGGTCCTTAGGAAACAGATGGAGCCACTGAGACAAAATGTAGTGATTCTTTGTAACTTATTTTAGACATGCTACTGAGTAAAGAATTTTAAATTTTAGAGATTAATTTCTAACTTTTCAGTCTACCTGTATAGCTAAAAGTAATTTAAAATATTGGAAGACATACACTACTAAAAAAAAATAAAAAGAAGGCAGGAAAAAGAAAAGCCAAGAAAATACTATTCAGCAGTAAAACCCCAAATACTCAAACCTTGGAAACTATAAACAAGTAAAGTATATTCATTTTAATAAGAATAAGTACTTAGGGCCTACAAATACCAATAATGTCAACCAACAGGACTAGCAACCAATCTGTTACATTTTTGTGATGGTGTTAGTGGTCTCTGTTGTGTGGATATCTTAGATTTTCATTTCCAGCTTAATAGCTGAACTTGATTTTATTAAATACCCACATTATGTGTTTTCTTTTTTATGACTTTTTGGCTCACAAAGAATAGAAAGAAGTGCATTAAGGTCCCTAGTGACCTGTTCTTTGTACATTGCTATTTCCAACTGGTTTGGTTGTAGGTTTGATTTGTTGGGTTCATTGTGGAGGGTTTTTCGGTTTTTGTTTTTAGTTGGAAACAATGATCTAAACATAAAATCTCTATTGCAAGCATGCAGATGACAGAGAGCTTAATAAGTACATAAATAATTAAAGACTTAAAGCAACTTGGCTACTGCTACAGTATAACCTACCAGGTTAAACAACTGCAACTCAGCAAAATTTATTTTATACTGACAAATAAAAAATAACGCCTTTGAGATTAAAATACAACTCTTGTAATAAGAGAGTAAAAACTAAAGCTTGGAAGGTCTTCACAGAGCACAACTAAAACAATATAGACTGCAAGCCCCCAAATAAACTCCCGTTGGACGGGGAAGAAGCCCAGCCACAGCAGCGTGGCTCCGTTCCAGAGCCAGACTAACCTTGGCACAGAACTGCTGGGAGAGACAATCTGGTCACCAGCAAGTGAGACTAATCTAACATTACACCACCACCATAAAAGGGTTACAAATCTCTCCACTTCTGGCCGGGAGGCAGCTGCAGTGCTCCTCGTGGGCACTTGGATCAGCTCGGCCATTCCGATGGAGACAAGGGCGGTTTTATTTTTTCCGTGGCAGATTTGGTCAGACAAGCAGACTTGATTCACCATGAGAGGGCAAGAGCCAAGGCAGCAGGAGAAAAGGGAACGTCTGGCTGTGGCTGAGGCAAGAACAGCCCGTTCCCTTCAGCAGCAGCACAAGCTCTGACCAGCTTCTAAGCCAATAAATAGCTACGCTGCTTCCAGAACCACATCAAGACAAACACGCCGTGCAGCAGTGCTTGGGGACCACTGCCATAACATGTGTTTCTGATGTAAAACTGTGACCAGAAAAGAAGGGAGGAAAAAAAAAGGTGCAGCAATACAGCAATCACTGGCTGTATACAAAGAGAAATTGAAAATACAAGCGAAGTCGCTACACCTTTACACAGTGTTAGAAGGCAACCCATCAGTTTTGGCTCCCTGCACTCAAACCAGAGAGGCAGTCCTCACATTAAAGTCTTAAGAGAGAATATATTTTTCCAGGCTAAACTTAGGATTTTAAGGAAATCCCATTTGATTCCCAGCAAGTCTGTGTAGAAGTGATCATACACATTCTGTCTAACTGATAAAATTTTTCACATTTTATTATTCCTTTTAATTTCTGCAAGGTGGAAAGAAGGAATTAAAGGAAAAACCTTAATTCTTTTATAATTTTACATATTGGTCACCAAGTACTGAAGAAATTACTGTTCCTAGATAGATGCCTGTGTGCATTGGCTGCCCATGGGGAGTCATGGTGATCCCCCCACGTATAATCAGATGGGATGCACACTACAGGTCTGACTGACAGGAAGGAAGAGAGGAAACAAATCATCTCCCCTTTCAGCATGCATGATGGCACACCTGCTGAGATCATCCTTGCAAACTAATCACCTGGCACAGACCTCAGAAACTGCTAATGTTCTACTCTCTGCTGTCTTCAGCTGCTGTAAAAAAAATAATTTTACTTATATAAAGTTGCCAGTCTTAGCATGCAGAGATGGGTGAAATTTCACTGGGTGAAATTTAACAGATGTGACATGCAAGTCCCAATGAGACTAAATGGTTTATTGATCCTTTCCAGGCTTAAACATTATGAAAGCCAGACCCTGTGTGCACAGCAGACAGATCTGACTTATGATGAATCCCCAGGTGAAAACANAATAATTTCCACTTTAAGTAATTTCATTTGCCTGAGCATGCAGACAGATGGATCCCAAAGAGTTTGAGAAGCTCTTTGCTGCCTGTACACTTAGAGGAATACATGGAGATATGTGTACCATCAGGGAGAATTCATAAACCACTGAGTGTCCCTTGCTTCCTCTAATGACACTCATCAAATTAAAATAGCTGAGTCACAGCCAGTGGCACAGGGGACAGCAAAAGACTGATATGCCAGCCTGGTTTGGTTCAACATGCACGAACTAAGAAAAGAAAAAAATTAAACCAGAAAAGGACAATTTCTATAAACATTTTCCTTGCTCCTGTTCTGACATCAGGCAGGCTGTGGATTGCTCTTGCTGCATTTGTACAGGACTGAGCATAACAATGTCCTGGCCATACAGAAATCCCCAAGGCCTGCTGTAATATATGTAATGAGTGGTAATGCAGTCTCCTGCTGTTTCCTGAGTCTCGAGCTGCTGCACTGACCTTCTTCTCTTGATACTGCACATGTCAGCTGGCTCCATTTGCTTCTAGAATTAGCATTAAAATGGCAATCCTTAGAGATTATGCTACAACCACAGCAATGACAATGGAGATTTTAAAATATTTTCTAGGGGGTTTTAAAAATACAACACTTTTCCTATGAACAGGAAGCAAAGTTAAAACTCACTATTTTCTTTAAAGATAATAAAAGATTACTTTTAGAAATTTGTGTCAGGAGATAAATTTCTCCATCTCCATCTCTTGTTGCCAAGACAGCTGTGAATGAATTACTCAGAGCAATGCCATTAACAAGATTTTACTGCGAGTTTATCTTAATTAAAAGAATGGATGTTTTTTCCTTTCTAAAATAAATGCCACAGACATGAAAATTTTCGCAATCTTTCATCAGGTGTTAAAATAAAAGACTAGATTAGTTTAAAAATCTGATCGTAACTTCTAAGACAGGTGGAAGGAAAATATACTCGATAAACTATAATTTTCAGGTACTGAAGTGATTGGCTAACGGAATTTTGCACGAGCATTGCATCTTGGATGATTCCTGTCATGCTATATGTCAAAGTTGTTATATATTAAATCTAATTCCTTCTATTGAACTAAGCTGCATTTCCTACATTTTTATTGCCTGCCCTTTACCTGAAACTCAGTAGGAAATATTGTCATAACAGATTTGTAAGACCATATGGAAGTTCAGGGAGAAATAAGATTAAGAAATAGCACACAACAAAGCCTATAAAATAAAATCTTTTTTGTTCCTAGATGAACTTTATCATTTAAAATTCTGAAATCAATCTTAATCTGTATGTTTCTATTTATTTGTTCTGTGAATATAACTATCTGGATTTTTTTCATATATTTATGATGTACGGAAAATGAAAATAAATACACTGAATTTGCACCACAAGATATTAACAATTTAAACAAATAGAGAGATGCAGTTAAGTACTGCCCTTACTGAATTTTTTTTAATATAATCATCATTATGTTTGCAGTATGTCAAACCTAAACCACTATTTCCTAGTAGAGTACCAGAAAATAGGAATATTTCTAGTTTAAAAGAAAAGCGTAATCTGGGGAACAGAAAGATGAAGTCCAATTGCTGAAAGCTGTAATTGGACACATTCAGTCCAGAAAATAGAGAACACTCCACAGTCAAGGAATGTAGTACATTCTCCCTCATTTTAAATCTTTTAATTAAGACTGGATGTCTGTCGTTAAGATATGCCCTAGCTCAACCACAAATTGCAGGTTGGATGTTGAAATTACTGAGTGACATTCTAAAGCCTGTGTTATTCAGGAGGTCCATTTCTGGTCTACATTTCCACTGAGATGAAAGGCACTCTAAGTAGCACTTAATTTGATTTCTGTGAATTTAGAAGTCAATGAATGTTCTCAGGGGTCAGAAGGAGAGAAAGGATACAGCACACAACCTGCACTCTCTCCTAAATGAACAGGGCATTTTACCTTTCTTTAATGACAACACTTCTGATTGTAGTAGCAGTAGTAGTAGTACCTATGCTTTAGGAAACACGTCAGTTCACAAGAAAAAGTAATT
Source organism: Ploceus nigricollis (assembly GCA_013399945.1). NCBI lineage: Eukaryota > Metazoa > Chordata > Aves > Passeriformes > Ploceidae > Ploceus > Ploceus nigricollis. Next base: position 421,429 of record VXBC01002115.1, on the reverse strand, counting down.
TACAGCATTTTTAAAATAGGAATATATGTTACTTATCTGATTTGTCATTGTGTAATTCAGACACCATCTCAGCTAACTACTCTACCATCCTGCGGAACAACTTAGAGCAATATTGCTACTTTAAAGACCATAGGATTACCAGTTTCAATATTTACTTGTAGGTATGCATTTTCTTTTCCATTAACAGAAAACAGAATTAAACTGGATTTCTAATAAATGCATGCAAGATACCAAGATGATAATCTCTTTCTATATAGTGCTCAGAATGTTAAAAAGAGAACATTCCACACAATAGCTCAAAAGCATCTCAACAAACTGATGAGAATTGGAGGGCAAAAAATAAAAACGTATTTTAAGACTTAGGAGGAACCATTATGCAGAAGTATGCACACACCCCAACCTTCTCCTTTGCTAAGACAACAAGAAATGGAACTACCATGAAAACTCTCTGGGTGTCAAGGGCAGAAAGGAGAGGGTTTACTTGGACTGTACAAGTCCAGTGGCCTTATTTACATCCACAGACAGGCTGAGCTTTGAACTTTAGGCTGAAGCTCAGAACTCCCTTCCATTATTAAAGGCTGGCTGTGGCTCAGGGAGCCCCCAGAGGCCACGAGGCCGGAGGGAATCCCAGCTGGGCTGACTCAGCTCTGTGTGCTGTGTTCGGCTACAGCACCCTGCCCTCCCCTCCACTCCTGTCCCCTGACTGTGGGCTGGCACCAGGCTGGCAGCTGCAGGCAGCTCAACCCTATTCAGCTGTCAGAAGGATGTGGAGCCAGGATAAGCAATGCCAGTCTCGCAGGGAAAGGCAGGAGACCTTGCCCATGTCATCAGCAACACTCTAGAAACAAACAGCTCAGGATAACCTGTTCTCCCAGGCTAACTTCCCATGCTGCTCGCCAGCCCCTGTAGCTCACCTCTGTTTGAGCCACTGCAAAGGCCCTCCTTTTCATCCTATCCATCCAGTATTTGTTTGTTTATTTTTCCCTGCTGCTTTCCATCTTTGGCCTCTGATTATTACTATACCAATCTCTGAAATATCCACTGGTGGGGCACAGGGAAAGGGAATCTGCTGTCCAGACAAAAGGATCATAAAGAGAATGAAGAAGGTTTAGGGTTGACCGTGTGTGCAAGTCCTCAGCCCTGGAGATGCCAGCAGTAAAAGCCTGGCTGCAGTCACCAGCTTATCAGCAACTCCTGTGCCAACAGTGTCCCCAGCCCTGGCTGGCCCTACCAAACTGTCCCCAGCACCATCAGCCCCTTGCAAGCACATGGACCCATGGGACCCAGGCTGCCAGAAGCCACGGGCTGTGCAGAGCACCTCGCCCCTGAGGGCAGAACTCTCACACCATGTGCAACCAGCCTGTGGAAAGCTGCTCCACTGATCTGAAAGATGCACTGATGTTTAAGTAATTTAAACATCAATTTAATTACTCTCCTTTGGGAAGTAACTGCACTGGTGATGGGATGATACAAGCTTCTCTCTCCTCTGTGAGCCTTTGGAAGGAAAAGCGTTTTATTTTAAAATGCTTACTTGCCAGTGCTATGATATTATAACCTCTGATCATTCTTACATTACCAGCACTATTTCCCTACTCAACTTTTAACCAAGATGTCAAAACTGTAATTTTCACCAATAAATAAAAATGCAATGCATTTTAAAATGGCAGAATTACTCATTAACTTCACAGACTCCCTTATCTACCATTGAATGGCCATCCCTGAGCTGTCTAACTGAGATCGCCTTAGGGAGTTGCTCCACTATCAGCTGAAGTCACAAAGTCTTTGAAGTCCTTCTCTTGTAACATCAAGTTAAAAAGAAAACATTGCCTCCAAGGAATTCTAATTACAGTATTTCATTTCCAGGAACATAGTTTTATACTGACCCAAACAGTTCAAGGTACACACATCTTTTTCTTGTCACTATGATAAATTAATAAAGCAAAATGTATTTTAAATATTTCCCAGGCCAGAAGGTTTTAAATATGTGGTTACAAAGTAAAAAATTAAGGTCAAAAATCATCTCCAATAAAAGAAATTATACTGCAATGAGGATTAAAAACGAGGTCATTCATCCGCTTTGCAGTTCTACTTACAGTGTGTCTAGGTAGACTATTTACTAAAGTGGGCATACAAACAGATTAATGGGAATGGAAAAGAATACAATAAAATCAGTAATAAGGAGAATGCCAAAAGTTTAGGTTACAGGTTTTGTTGCTATAGCTAAATACAAAACAGTTAAACAGGTTGTATAATGTTTTATTTCTCTATGAAAGGCTAGATTACCCTTTTTCTTAACTATAATTGGATAATGGAAATATGTCTCACTAAAATCTACATTCTTTAATTTGGTAGTTTGGAAAGCATTTATAGGATTTTGCCTTTCTGAAGAACTCAAAGAGAAACATTTCATTAGATCTTCAGCAATGACTTTGTGTGGACAGGTTCTAGTGAACAGAAGTAAAAGTTCCCTGAGAAAACATTATTCCTCTTTGGAAAATTTTGCCCACTGACTTAAAAAGAAGTGATTCAGCGTCACGTACTTCACAATCAGTTTTATGAATATGGCAGAAAAACAAAGAAGACTGAACTAACCCTATACACCAGCAATCTATATTGTTTACGTTACAAGACAGCACTCTAATTTTTCTACAGGGAGCACTTAGTGTTAAATTATAAAGCAATAATTTTTTTACATAAAAATCCTACTGGGAAATGATATGAGCTGAGTATTACAGAGGCAGTATGTCTAACTGATTAATTGTACCAACTTAAGAATTCCAAGTTGCCTGTATTTAACAGACTGAGAAATGCACATTTCACTGCATTTTTAATGCTGTATTAATCTCCAGTATTTCCATTTACCCAGGCAATCAAATTAAACATTTTGGAACAGTGCAGTGATAGATATATATTAAAATTGCATTAAGGACATTCCCTGCTGTGAAAGCTTAAGTATTTATTAGGAATTCAGGTGCAATAGAAAGAATCGATTAATTAAAATACAAAAGGTATTTGATTTGACTACTTTTTGGAAAGAAAAAAAAGAAAACAACAGGAGACAATGAGATGTGCTTAGTTAGTTTCCACTCATATGACAAGTTACTTATATGACAAGTTCTGCTGAGCAAACCCAGCTCCCCAAAAATTCCATCTCACTCCCATCATTCTTCCAGTCTTAAAACCTGAATCTGTCTGGGCATAACAAGAAGTCATTTGTGTTTCACGAGATTTAGGAACAAAACTTCCCTTTACTGCCCCACTGCCTCAAATAGGCTTGGATATCAGCAGGTGTCCTTTTCAGAGAACATGACATGCAGAAGAGCTGTGGGACAGCCCTGCGGAACCCAGATCAGAGACAGAACAATGTTAGAAGTAGACAATGAACGAAATGAAGAAGAACATGGGAGAAGTTTAGCAATCTCTGTTTTTGGAAACATTTTCCTATATAGATGTTCATGAACCCAGGAGTAAATGGCCCACTAATCATAAATTCTCCCCAATTCTGACTTGAGCAGGTGGCAATGTTTACCAGCTATGATATTATTCATATTCTTGAGATATGCTCCTATGTATTTAGGAACCTACTAACCAAAAAAACATATTTGAAGAGTAATATTTCATAAAAGAATAGCAGAAAGTACACCAACAAAAAAAAGGAAATTTCCATCAGCTTTGTAAAAGCAATAGCCCTTTTCATCTCTCCCCTCCGTACTGTTCTCACAACTAAATAATTCAGTAAATATATCCGTGTTTCATCCAACTTTGTCATAAATGCAAAAACTCTGGTTGTCTCCTGAAACACCTTAAACACTAATCAATCAATTAGTCTGGCAGAGTTCTAGCTGGAAATTGAGCTTTGCCATCATACTTCAGAAAAGCTTTCAGTTAAATATAGAATTAAAAAGAGAGTGGAAAAGAGTAACTTAAAAGTCTACATGTGTCTTTAGAGGAAAAGAAGTAAGGGTGCTCTAAAGAATGGGTAAGACTGAAAGGGAGACATGATAAGCCCTTGTTTATGCAAAAATTCCATTCCTGCAACTTGGTAACATATCAGGGACGTTTCAGTTTGTCAAACGCTGCTGGGAAGTTTTACTTGGACACAGTTATCTGTTGTGAGATTTGGGAGCAGACCTGATGGGAAGGGTAGAACACAAGGTCTTACACCTCCTGCATCTAATTACAAAGCATGCCTCATCCAACTAGCGTGCTAAATGTGAAGAGCAAAATTATTGTGCAGCCAGACTTATTTTGGATGACATCCTCAGGTGTCAAAACCTCTGCTTTTGATTTGTTTAATTTTGATTCTTCAAGTTCAAACTTTCTGTCAGAATGACCCCTCGAGGCTAAGTCTTTTTGGAGGTATGGATTAGAAGAATGATCCAAAAATGATGCTGTAGAATGAATTAAACCTTGGAATTGTGTAATGCAGAAAATGTGGCTTCTGTGATATTTTCTTTAAGTGCTTTACATATTTACTTTGAATCAAAAACAAAAAAAAAAATTATCTATAGCCATATTGTTTTCATAAACAAGTCACTGATAGAGTCAGTCTCAACTTCCATGAACTGCATCCCACAATGCTTTGCAATGACTCCAAGTAAACTCAGTTTTGTCTGTCATGACAGTATCTGGAGACAGGAGACTGATTTCTTTTTTTATTTTTACTCATTTTTTTCATTTATTCTGGATGAAGCTGAAGATATATCAGCAAGTTAACAGATGTTAAATACTAATTTCAGATGTTTCACAACAGTTTGAAAAATCACTCTATTGAAAGGTTTAACAAGTTCTGTGCAGAGAGATATGTAATGCAGCAGACCTGACAGGGATGAGAATTCCAAAGACTTACTTCATATTAGAAGTCATTATGGCAGAGAATAAATCTTTTCATTTCAGAGTTGCACGTGCACCTGTGGGTGTGAGAGTGATTAAAAAGTCCTAAAATATCGGTAAGATGATGATGGAAAAACACAGATCTAGACATACATTCCTAAATGAACAACACTGATGTCAATGGTTAGAGTCAAAGTTACCTGAAGAAGCGAATTTTTTCCCAGTATAGGACTATTCCTACGAAGCCCCTTTGCATCCAACCGTATTTTCACTGGGCATTTTCCTATTTATTGCTAATATATTATAAAAAGGAATTATATAAGTATAACCAAGTCAAATACTATATTGCTACATCATCCTTTCAGTAAGGGGCTATGAGAAACACACTCTGATTTTTTTCCTCAATGCAAAACTCTGAGATACTTCAATGGTAAAGGCACTCCAAAAACCTATACAAGCGAGAACTTTCCATAATGAAGACTTAAAATATTGCCATTGCTGCAGGGGATATTCCCACCCTACACGATGCTGTCTGTAAGAACAAGTTCCTACACAGTTCCTACCTATTATAGCTGCAGGACATAATGAGATTTCAAAGACTTGGTGCTGTGTGAGTGATGCTTTCAAACAGAAGAAGCGTTCCTAAAGCAGCAAGGTTTATATGGATAGATTGCCTATCCGTCTGCTTACCTGTCTCCTTCTAATAACTTTGTGGAATATAGTCACTTTCAAACCAAATTTAACATCAAGCCATGGTCTCCAAGATAATTATGCTCCTACAAGTTCTGTGAAAATGAGCAGCGAGAGCCAGAAAAATTCTAAATCAGTCTTTCCAGCAAGAAGAAAGCAATTAGAGTCTTCAGGCAGTGGTTGGCTCAGAAATAAGCATTTACATACATCCATCAAAACAGCCCCTGGCTCACCTGGGCATCACAACACACAGCATTTAAGTGGGGTCACAGGTCCACCTATCCACACGGTAAGAATCAGTAAACAACCATCAGAATTTGTTTTTTCCTCTTTAAACAGTGTTTTTGCCTGTGACTGGCTGTAGATTGGGGTTGTAACAGCAGAACTCTGGACACCAGGACAGAGCACTCCAGTGTGCAACTTTAATGTTGGAAAGTTTTCCATGATGCTTCCCTACGGCAACCAGGAGAGGCAGAAAACATCTCTAACCCACCTCTATTCCCAGTCCCTATGTCTGGTGCTATAAGAAGCACAGCTCTATTCAGAATAACAGAGTCTACAGCAAATGCAAGATAAAATTAAATAAACATAAGGTATTACTGACATTTCAAAAAAATCAAACCAACAGAATAGTAAGAACGTTTTGGGTTTAATAGATAATAACTACTTTGTGTTATTGTGCTATACTGAGTTTCAGTGAGCACATAAAATGAGAAAAGGATTGGACAACAAGGAAACCATGAGTCCCTTTCAATGCAATTATACATACAACAGCTCATATCTGCCTAGCCCAGTTTTTCATTTCTCTTAATTAAAAGCAATAAATTAGGATGGCCAATCACCACGTTTGTTGGGGTTGTTTTCCAAAGAAGAATGTTTGTCTTATTAGTATGACAAGTTCAGCATCAGTTATTAGACCTCAAAAGGACATTTTCTGCTACAAAGTTCAATTTCAGATCCCTTCCAAAGCCTAATAACAAAAGCCTGTGGACTGAAACCTTGCTTATACTCAAAAAGTAAAGCAACAAGATTCATAGAGATGGCTACATTTTTTCAGAAAAGGATTAGGATATAATTAAACAGCAGATTTGAGTAACAGTATTCCTTGCTGTTTAGCATGTCAGGCTCTGTCTTTCCAAAATACTATGTAGGAGACATCTATAAACTATCCCTGAATCAAATGAGCCTGCCAAACTCACAACATAAAACATAGGAGATCCCACTTTATGTCTTGAAAGCAAGAGTCTCATCACTGCAGCACTGGGCCCACAAGGATAATTCTATCCTCTCCATGAGAATACTCCATGAGATTATTTTAAGGCCATTCAATAACACCATTGCTGTACTGTGCCCCTCATAAAGATACTATTCAAGGGTTTCTTTTCTCTTAACCTAGATTTCATTTTAACCATAATTAAGCAATTTACAATAATAGTAGAAAATAAGAATAGGAAAAAATTAATTCAGTCAAGTTCAATACTTGTAATACTAATATTATCTTAAGATCACAGATACTGTTTCATTCAATTGTTGAACTAAACCACTGCTTTACAGCCCATGAAAAACTATCAGTTTAAAAATATGTCTGGAGTGTCACTGATTGCCTTTTTCTCTTTTCTATCTACACTGAAAAAATCGTATCAGGATCTTGTGCTACATTTTAGTTAACTTTTAAATTACTTTTAAACATGCACTATCTCTACCACAGCCACGACTTGGAAATTTCTATTATTAAAAAATACAATGAAGCTAGATTAAAGCAGTAAAACTACTTCATATCTTAGTGATATAGCATCCAAAAAAAGCCTGTTTCAAGAACTTTCAATTTTACCAAGCCTGGTAAGCCTTTGCAGAAAAAAATCAGGATTAACGCAGAGCTATAGTAAGTAGCCAAAATAAGTGAATTTGCTCAAGGTGCAAAAAGATCTATGCTACTCATTTGAGCAAACACAGGGCTCATTTAGCAAGTCCCTTAGTGAGTAAGTGTTCAAAGAGCTGAAACCAGTTTTAGTTATTTGACTCTGGTTACAGTCAAGCAGAGTCTTGTTGCTAAAACCTCAATTACTACTTTGAGAATTGAAGGGTTGACGGAGGCTTTGTTTATGCCGTGTGCCTTCTGAAGGCTGTCTGTAGCAAGACACTTTCTTCTTTATGGAGCAAACAACCTGGATCCAAACAGCAGGACAATGACCATGGCACTTGTCATGATCCTGCTGGCAACAGCTTTAACTGCTCAGTGCTAAGTATCTCAAGATAAATTCTTACCCTGGGTACGCGAATATGACATTATGAAATTGCATTATCAAGCTGAAATGCCCTTTTTTCCTTCTAAAAATAGAAAGATTTAGCAGTGACAGTGGTCTAAAGATGCGGGAAACCCCTCCCTGCTGTAATACAGAATATACAGAAGTTAAGAAGTGACCCAAAATATGTACTTGAACACCACTCCAAACCCAAAACATTTGAGTACAAAGGCTGAAATAGGCAGCAACTACAGTACTTGACTACTTATCAATTTAGCAAATATTTCTACAGCAGTTCAATGAAATTAAGCATTTAGCTTTTTATCCTAGTTCTCAAATAAGGCAATTAGAATGATTCCAAGGCAAAATTGCTTTCACACAATTTTTTAAATTTCAGTCCTGCTGTAACATACATTCTCTTATTCAGCTGAAGTAGAGCAATAAAGACAAATAGACATGGACAATAGCTAAAGATATCTGAGCTATGTCTCATTGATATATAAAAATATATGTATAGACAAAGACAGCAAGATTGCTTTATGTGGTTTGGTGATCCTACCTACTGCTGCAATAAAAATAAAACATCCAAACATTAGACTTGTTTTGTCAGAAAGAATTTTTGCTGTACCAATATACACCACAACCCTCAAATATCTACCCTTTATGTACTTGACTACACACACAACACCTGCTTGTAAACCTGCTCGATTTGAGAATGTTAGTGACTGGATATAGTAAAACTACATTATTTAAGAATATTAAAGACTATCAAGAAAATAAAAAAAAAAAAACTACACATCATCAGGTACATGATATGTTAGAACTCAGATAGAAAAGAAGGAATAATTACAAAGGAGAGGGGGAACCTAGATTGATGCCTTGTTATTTTTAACTCCTCTTTGACATCTACTGTTTATACAGTCAGAGTATTTACTATCAAATTAGGATGGGGTTTTCAAAAGCTCTCAATGTTGGCTAAATCTGCTACCACTGAAGTTAATGGGGGCCAGATTCACAGATGGTGTAAATCGGCTTAATCCTATAAAATCCAGCTTTGAGTATTTTATCACTAACTTCACTGAGTACAGATGAGGCCACTGCTGAGTCTTTTGAAAATCCCACTCCTTAATTCTTCTGCACACAGTAAATTTAAAGCCCAGTAATTAAAAAAAAAAAAAAAAAA
>VXBC01002115.1:388848-412450 GCA_013399945.1 Ploceus nigricollis | reverse complement strand
AAAAAGAAAAAATTAAAAAAAAAATTCTAGGCAAAATGAGGCTACTAGCTCCAGAGGACTCCACTTGTGCCCTCAACGAACATCTCAGCTGAGGCCTGTAATCCCAGTTTTTAAAGACATATACCTATATATATTATTAACTAATAGAATACTGGCTTTTTCTAAGGGAAGCAGAAATATGCTGACAAATTTACAATCAGCTACACACTTGTGAACTAAATATTCTTAAAGGTATTTGATAAAATCAAGGGAGGGCAACAACAGGTACAATAGCTAGTTTTTATACTCTCTTCATCTAAGTCAAATTGAGACTGTAATTATAATGTATTCATCTCATGATGAAACTGCACAACTGAAAATATTGATTCACTTCATCTACCATCAGTTTTAAGAAGATGTAAATCCCTTTGCAAATAATAAACAGAAAGCAAAGGAAGGGTCTGTTTGTCATGAGAGCAAGAGGGATGATGTCTTCTGTGAGGGTATCAACTTTTCAGGGAATAAATTTCACAGTGCAGAAGGAGTAGTGAACAATGCATGTGTACTGTTAATTTTCACTTCAATAATGTAATAGCAAATCCAATAGCTTCAACTATGCCAAAACACTTTCATTTATTAGAAAGTTTTGTTGCACAGACAAAGAACTGGAGAGACTGAACTGCTGAAACGCTGAAATGTCAAAGAACTGATTAGCTAACATGATCAGGACTCTATTAGGCATAGTTTGTATTTCATACTGTTTGGAAAAGCAAAACCCTTTTTGCAGTTCCTTCCCACCTTATTTGCAACCCTTACTCTACATGTGACAATCATTTTCAGGTCATGTTAGATTACAGGGTACCACCTAGACTTGAAGAAAGTGTGGGTTTAGCACACATTTAGCACTCAATGCCTCTCTCTGAAGATATTTTGATATGCCAGAGCCAAAGTGGAAAATGAATAAACAAAGAAAATAAAACGCATTCTATCATGTGTGTATCAAGGAACAGTCTAAGCTCCTGGCTGGGTGAGAACAGTCATTGACTGAAGGGTCAGGCTAATGAGAAAGCAGGAGGCTACACAAGAAACTCTGCTCTCACCAGGGCCCCTGAGGCAAATGCAAGGATTTCCTAGGCCTGTCTCTCTCGGGAAAAGCATAATGTCAAAACTGTAAGCATTGCTAATCAACGTGTTTTCTTGCAGTTAGAAGGACACCATTCCTGCTCTACACACATGCAACTTTCTTACACTTCTGTGACATTTTTTCCATGCTCAATGTCTCCAAAGTAAGTGAGAAGGTTATAGAGATGACTTGGAGGTTTTTATGTTATAAAGACATGGAACATGATAGGAAAATTGATCCTGAGGTTTTCACACTAATTTAGTTAAATGCTGTCAGATGGCATATCATCATCATCATCATATGTCAATGGATATCATCAGGGCTGTGGCACAAAAAAGCAATGTACTCCTTAACTGAGACTGAAGATATGAAATGACAATTTCAACCTCATCAGTCTTTGAGACTGAAACCTGTCCTACAACCTGTTTCACAATTGAAGTCAGATAATCTAGACTGTCCCTCTTTATCCTCTCTTGAATTCAGTCACCCAAATTGAAGGGTGCATGTGTCATTTTTGCAGTTTTATTACGACAACAGCTCAAGTGTTATTATTCTCTATGATAGCTTTTGAGGCCCTTTAACATCTTACCCCTCCATCTGTCCTCTGCTTAATCAACAGTTCCTCTACTCTATTTTTCCCCACAGACAACTTAACTCTGTGATTTCTAAATAGCACTCCTGTAAAAGTAATGCTTTCCACAATATGCTCCTAGTCACAAAGTGCTTTTATTACACAGAACTCAAAAACTGCTGCGCTGCTGATGGGCTGACATTGTCACGTACCATTTACTTCTTTCATTATTAGCTTGTATTCTCCCTGGCTGTTTTTTCTTTACTCATCTACTACTACCTGATGTTACCTGTATTCTGCATGGTCTCATGTACAGCACTTACCATGTGAAGTTTCTTCCCCTGTTTTCCTTCTCTATTTATCAACTGAAATGACTAAACTACAGCAACCGTTCCTTGCAATGCTAATAAATGATAGCACAGCAAGCGCCTCTCCCAAAATCAAGAACCATCTTTTATACCCACATTCAAATTGTATTGTCTAACCTTTCAGCAAGTTGAAACTTCTAAAATTTATCACACAAGGAGGCCATACAAAACTAGAGCAGGAAGAGGTGTTTGGTTTTTATTTTAGGTGTACCTTTGCACTTAACTCCTGTGGTAACAGACTCCTTGATTTCAGTGCTTTCAGATCTCATGGTCTGCAGCAACCCATAGTAATGAACAGTCAATTTCCTTCTTCTTTTCCTTCCAGGGAAATAATTAAAAAGGGCCAAATCTAGTTACAAAAGAATCAAACAAGATCTCTACCATGATGCACTCCTTCTTAACCACACATGTTCCAAAGCTGGTTACTAAAGGTGAGATTTCAGAACACTGTTGAAGGTTGGTCTCCATAGGAAAATATAAGTACAATAAACTCCACTATAGTGTTCATAGGGATTTACATACAAAATCCAGAACAGAAATTAAAAAAAAAAAAAAAAAATCCCTCTCAGGCGTTAAATCTTTAATCCTTGATTATTTGTCCAGCAAGGTGACAGATGGCAAATCTACTGCTATTATTAAAGCTCTTCCTCTGCATTGGCATCTGTTTTCCCTGGGGTGAGCAGGATGAGGGAGTTTGCCTGCCTAACCAAATCAGCCAAGGCTAGATATGACTCCTTCAGTATATTAATACTGCACAGAGCTACATATCCTCACATTGTCTTCTAGCACTGCGCCTGCTAGTTATATACTGGGTTGTCATGATAGTCTGTTCCAGTCTTTGCACAAAGGAGGCTCCAAACTGATATTAATTTACACCTATCTACATATTTCCAGTACATGAATTGCTGTCACAAGTAGACATCAAATTTACCAATCTCAGAGACCTGCAATTGTAGTCATGGAAACAAGATCCAAGCATCAATTTGAATTTGGAATTCAAAATGATGATCATTAAAAGAAGGTTAGTATTGACAAACTCTTTGATACAGCTGTGTGTTCCTGCAAGCATATCTAATCCCCTATCTTACAGACCTAGACTGAGTCCTAGGTAAAAATGAAGCTGCAAGGATTCATCCATTGATGAATCTATGGATGGGCAATATGAGGTGGGGGCAAAGGGGTGCCCAGATTTCAAAACCCTGCATTAATAACAGAGTCATTTTCAATAAATAGAGTATTCCTGAAGGCAGTAGGAGAGCAACCGGTGCTTTATAACAATATTTGCCATACAGCTTAAAGGAAACAGGAGAACACTGGTTTCTTCATGTAAGCTATGTAAAAAAAGCCAGTGGAACAAAACAAACTTGGTGAGTCTTCCCTCACAGTCAATCCTTTTACTTCAGTTGAGGCACATGCGTGTCTGGCGGGAATATGGGATAGTTCTGTTATCTATTGTTTCAGAAGGACAAACTACGATCTAGGTCAGAACTCTGCCAGTTAAAGTTTTTGTCTTCTCTAAAATCCAATTACATTCTTCCCTTCAAAACATAAAAGTTAAATTTTGCTCTACATGATGTATAGCAATGATGGAAATTTTGTCCACATTATAAATGCAAGTATTTTTCTTTCCTAAATGTGGAATGTTAGAATGAAATCATAAACTAAAAGATACTAAGCTTTGAGATGCTGATGGTTATTATGTGCATAATGCTACATTTCCATACAACCCCAATTATAATACTGTAACCTACTTTCTAGAAATAAACAACTGGTATTCAATGTACAAAACTGCTCCTTCTTTTTTTCCTTTTGTGGGCGGAGGAGAGGGGAGAGAGCAGGGCAAGGATTATAATTCATTCCCATTAGTTCCATTAACAGCCTTTTGCAAACAATTTTAAACAAACCAAACAGAGACAAAGCAAAGCAAAGAAGCCATCTGCACAATTAAATGGCCAGTCAGCACATTTAAGTTATATAAGCCATATTATTACACAATGTAAACACCATCTCCCTGGGCTGACATCCTGGCAAAAAAAAATATGCATCTTGCATGTGCTGGAGGTTAAAGCTGCTGTGAAGTGGTCTACCTTGCTCTAGAGAAGAGGGCAAATATTACTTTATGTGTGAAGAAGAAATGGGAAGGAAACAGATCCTCTCAGTGGGGTTCTGTTTGTGAGCAAGATTAAAAAGGGGGAAGCTTAAAACACGAAAAATGCAGCAATCAGGATCTGGTCTACCTTTTATTTTTTTCCCCCACTTGGTACAGATGTGAGATGAAAGACAAGTAAGAAGGAAGAAAAATGCATGTGGTAACAGAAGGCAGCGACCCATTGTGAAACACGTACATTTACTGTCTCCTGAAAAAACTCATTGTTCAGTTCTGAGAAACACTTTTGGTAGTCAGGTTTTCTGAACTTAATAATGGACAATTTGCTTTCTCCTGACACTTAAATTATTAAAGTAGCTGATTTATTTAGAATGAGTGTTTTGGCCTTTTGCATATCGAAAAAAAACTATTAAACAGTAGGACTCAAGCATGTGCCATAATTTTTCCAGCAACAAAACAAAAGGTCAAAGGCTGAGCTTAGAATTGACAGGTTAGCTGTGCTGTAAATCAATACCAGCCTTTGTTGACCACAGCGATCGCTTTATGGATAAAGGTCAAATCATTTAGAAGGTTCAAAGAATAGTAATGAAACCCTGTGCTTCAACCCATACATTTTTCTACGTTCCCAAAATATACTTTTCCTTTATTGGTCCTTTGCTGAATGGAAATATGATATGATCAGGGATAAATCATTCTGTTACCAGTCATAAATGGGAAAGAGACAGAAGTCATCATCCATAAACTCCAAAAGTTCCCCTGACACCAGAAATTAAGAGCATGATGCCTTTCCCTGCTGGCCTAAGAGAGCGATTACTAGTGCTGTGCTCGTGCTGTAAAATACCACTTAATTTGAAATTCACCATGAGACTACTAATTGGGTCAATAGCCAGAAAGTGAAAGTCGGCAGTGACAGTCTGTCACTCAAGCATGCTTTTGCTGTGTGCTCAGAGACATTTTATGCATTTGAAAGAAGCCACCAGCAGTGGGATGCAGCTGCAATGATGGGAGGAGAAGCAGGGACTGGAGCAATACTGGCTGAACCTGCACAGAGGATGTGGGGTCTGTACCCTGCAAACCTCCTGGTACCCAGCTAATATTTTCTACAGCACTGCCTCCCTGATCATCCCAGCACAAAGCAGTGCTCTGAGCCAAGCAGGGGAAAGTTCAGGGCTAGGCTAGAAGGCAATTTATTTTGAAAACAGAAGGGTTCAATCAATCCAGAGTGGCTCTAACTGTTCTTTGTAAGACAAACATGTTCGTTGTCTACACTGAAAAGATAGAGCAAGTTCACACAGATCTTGTCAAAGAGACACATCCTATCTTGAGATAAAATGCTGCAAATAATTAGATAAAATTAAATCCTAAAACATTTAATTATTTAACCTTCAGAGAATCATCACTGATTCCTCTATCAGTACAAATGCTGTTTCTGGGGTTTCCAGTGTTTACTTTGCAAATGCATACAGAAAGGCAGTACCTTGTCTGATCATTTATTTGGATCTATAAAGTTTGGTAAGTTTCAACAATTTTTTGCTACTGGCTTAGCATCCTGATTAGCTACCACTCAGCTACTACCCCATTGACAGATTCCTATTAGCAAGAGTTTAAGCTACTTTGTCACTACACTGCAGGGGAGGGCGAGGCTTTCTCCTGTATTTCGTCAGCTTGGCAATCACAGATTTAGGATTCAGAAGAAAAGACAGATGCTTCTCTCTGTTTTGATGAAGGTCAGCAGCAGGAATTTGTCCCTTCCTGGAAAGTCTGGTACTTCTACTATTTTACACTTCACTGGAGTCAGTCAAGACAGGTTAAAAAGTCTGAGGCTCCCTCTGAGGTCAGAAACATGAAGAAGCAAGTAAAGCACATGGTCTTAGCATGAGGTCTCAAAAGCTCTCCTCCCACTGCTTTACTTTTTTCTGCCTATCCTGTCAATGCAACTTCCAAATGTTTGTATGTCTTTCAGGAAGGTTTTCTTCTCTTTATAGCAAAACTGTGTCTGAAATACAATTCTTCGTGCAACCTGACTCAAAGGTCATACCCTTATATGCAACTATCAAAAAGATTTAAACAAACCTCTTAAGCTCAATCTTTACATGCCATCTGCCCTGCTGGAATCACTGCCCTTTCTTCCTCATTTAAATAAGAGCACCAAAATTCCTAACCTGGCTGTAGGATGGGTCTGCCAGTTCACAACAAACATTGCGCACAGATTACCTTAAAATGGCAGCATTTGTTTTGAACAGACAACACTATTTAAAAAATAATAATATGAAAGAAACCCCACAAACCAATCTTCCTGCGGTTTTCCAAAAGCATTCCAACGAGGTTACTTACACTGCTTTGAAATTGCTTTGAGTTATGGGAAGGCCACAGCCCGAGACCAGCAGCTGAGACAGCAACAGAGATGAAAGTTTTTTAGCTTCCAGATCCAAGGGGGAACACAGCTGCTCCAGCTGGTCCCCTCAGATCTCAACACTTATTAGAGCGATCGAGAAAGCGATAAAGTTTTATGTCTCGGTTTGAAGAATGCATTAATAAAACCAGTCCTGAAATAGAATGAAAAAAAGGCCAAAATAATTAATCAAACTCTAAGCTTTCAGCTCTGGAAATTGAAGTGGGCTGATTTTAGGGAAGCCTGGTTCTTTTACATACAGAATTACCACCTCTGCGTGAAACTCCAATTAGTGTGACTCAGCACTAATTTATTTTTTTTTAATGACAATCATCTGTTATGTTAACCCCACAAATGAATTTACTTGAAATAGAGCACCAGCATGTACGTGAAATAATCATACAAATTTTTTATAGACTACTTTCCTCAATTTTTTTTAGAGGAAAAAAAACTGATGCCATTAGATATGGACCAAGGCAGATATAATAGGAAAATATGATATGAAGCACATTTTCAAAGAAAACCAGCAGTAATAACCTAAGTGGAAAGGACAGGAGATCTTAAAGATCACCTGTGATTCTGTTATATTTGTACAATCCCCTCTGAGAACTTCATGAGAAAGCCAGAACATGAGGGAGAGAAAATACCCAAATTTTGGAAAAAAGAAGCATCCTATTTTCTATGTATAATTTCAAAAACACTGCTGATTTCAGAATTTGCCTACAAACAACCACCTGCTTTAAAACAAAATGGAATCGTGGTTACGGTTGTTGTTAAATTATCCCGGTTTACTTAAACTCAATTTATCCAGATTCTGGAACAGAAAACAACTTCGTTAAAGCACAGAGGAAAGCAGGAAGCCAGAAACTCAAATTCAAATTTTCAGGTTTCCTGGTTTACAAAAAAGTTTCAGTTCCCAACTGAGGGCAATGCAAACCACTGAACTTAAAGTAATAATGATAATGATGATGATACTAATTCAATTTAGGAGTTTAAATATGAACAGATCACCTTTGGGAATTTGCTTTCTGTAGTGCTGTGTTCTCGGTCAGTGGTTTTGGCTGGGACAGAGTTCATTTTCCTCACTGCTGCCAGTACGGGGCTGTGTTTTGGATTTGTGACCAAAAGAGTGTTGATAACATGGGGACATTCCAGCTGAGCTGCACTGACACAATGCCAAGGCACTTTCTGCTCCTCCCCTGCCCCACCAGGGAGTGGGCTGGGGGTGCACAAGGTCTTGGGAGGGGACAGGTGACCCCATGTGACCTCAGGGATATCCCAGACCATATGGCATTGTGCTCAGCATAGAAAGCCAGAGGAAGAAGGAGGAACACAGGGACACTGGGGGCGATGCTGTTTGTCTTCCCAAGTCCTTGTGATGCGTCCCGCTCTCCTGGGGATGGCTGAACACCTGCCCAACCACGGGAAGTGGGGAATTAATTCTTTGTTTTGCTTCACTTGCCCACACACTTTCTGCTTTACTTATTGAGCTGCCTTTATCTCAACCCACAAGTCTTCTCACTTTTACCCTTCCAAATCTCTCCCCCATCCCTCTGAGGGGAATGAAAAGTGGCTGGGTGCCTGCTGGCTTAACCTACAAAAGTCAACAGGAACAAAGCGCCTTTAATGAAATAAACACTGTCTTCAAAAACATAATACTGCTAGAATTATTTCATACTGTATCGCAGACAACTTGATGAAGGAGAACGTATTTCAAATTTTTTTTAAATAAAAAAATATTCTTTTAAAGGAGATTAAAAATTATTTTCATATGGAAGTTATTCTGAAAGAATACTATCTAGCCAAAATTCTAGAAGATCTTGAGGACTGAAATTCAACAGCTGTATTGAAGGATGATATGATGACATTGCATCAGATCTATCAGAAAACTGTGTTTTCTTTCTTCAGTCATCTCATATATCATGTAATGCTTAGAGAGCTGAAGATTCCTCTGCCATCAGCCAAACTAACAACATTTTATTGAATCTTAAATTACCCCTATTTAATTTTAAGCTTTTTTTTCTTTTTCTTTTCTTTTTTCATAAACTACTCAGTGGCTATGAGAAAAGGTATCCTTCAAGACTTTCTTCAGAAATTCACTTTTCCAGTAGCAGAAAAGCTGAAAGCAAATGACCATTTGTATAAAAGTAGTTATGGTTCTGTTGAGTTAGCTAAACCACACAGGCAGCTGGAAATCAATAGGAACTAAGAGCTGCAAGTCAGTATGCAGGAAAGCAAACATTTAGCCAGTCAAGACTCCAAAATTATTTACTGACAGTTTTGCTTGTTAACTGTAATATGATCAGTGTTGCTTCACGTCACAGTATGGATAATGGAATTGTACAAAATCATCACTCTTGCTTCACGATGATTAATTAACACAGTAAACAAATGAAAAGTCCCTCTCCACAGTAAACCTCATTTAAGAACCACCAAGCAACAGGTATGGCATAAAGTACTGCTCTAACACAAACAAACCTGATATGTTTAATTATGTACCATACACATAAATCTTAAGCTGTTTTGTTTGAATATCCTGTAATCTGTCTTGTCTGAAACAAATCCCATCATGTTTTTTTCCCCTCCATAAAGCAAGCTTTAAAATAAACAGAAATTAGCCTTTTTTTCCTTTTTTCTCTGTTACTAAATTACATACTCTTTTTTTTTTTTTAGCAGAATCTTTGTGTCTGCAAAAGGATTTTGTACATTTTATTGCAGATGCTCAAGAAATTAGGTTCACAAAGAAGTTAGTGATAATTATTATATGTTTTCAAACGCAGGTGCAAATTCTTGAAGCTTTTGTTTCAGCATTGTGGGAAGTGATTCATTTTTGTACCGCTGGTTTTAATCAGCCTATATTTGGAAAATGGATTTCAGAGCTTTCATACACAACCTCCAATTTCAAGAGTTAGTCAGGGAAAAAAAATCCACAACCTTCCTGAGTAAAGTGAACATAGGAAGTAAATACTAATTCATTTACAGTAGTATTCTGGATGTAATTAAGTCAACAATTGGCTATTGTGGGCCTAGAATTTCTTTCTAACCTTCAAAAGTATATTTCTTTCTAAGCTCCCCACTGGATCCCATATTTTGGACTCTCTTAATTCAGAATCTTCCTGTATCAATATGGCAACACTGCTGGTATTTTATTGTGAAAGACAAAGCATCCACAGAAAGGGATTTATCCCATCCAGCACTCTGTAGAGAAGTAAAATATTGTTTATTTATGTTGTTATCTCTAACAAACCATGTCAATAACTAAGCAGAGGTCATGGAGCACCAGCCAGAAACAAGAGTGTCACAGAAGAGCTGGGCAGGTCCTACAGAGCAGAGAGCATCTGGCTCTGACAAGGAAGAACCTGGGGAAGGATGAGGAATTTTCATTTCCTATAGGATCCACGTGCAGTTCACACTGCTCACGTCATAACTCCCCTGGGGTCAGACAAGACTTCAGAAATAAAAACCTGGCAAAAGACCGTCATGCAAAGTGCAGGTCACACCCAACAGCTCCTAAGTCTTATGGAAGACTGCTGCTCTACCTGAATTTTCAATGGGGGCCACACTTGGTTCTCATCGCTTGCATTCCTGGCCAGCCAGTGATCCCATCATAGAACAATATTATGGTGACAGATATTCATGAAAATCAAAAAAAAAAAAGAATCCCAAAACCTCAAACCATTTTTCTATTTCATACATTGTGCTGTAAATCCAGGCACAGCTTCAAATCTCGTCTGAGGAATAAATATCAGAAAAGGTACTTGAATTCAGAGGGCCAGAATATTAACATGTCATAACCTTAATAATTCCTTTGAAGATCTGACATTAAAATACTAGTCATTAAATGTACAGCTTCTGAACAGGTTTGAAAAAATTACCATTCTGCCTTACCAAAAATAACTGTTACATGGATTTTATATTCCTTGTAAATCAAGGGTGGCAGCAGCAGGTAATTCCATTTGGCTACTGAACATTAAATGTGATATTTTCAGTTAGGAATGCTTCAAGACAACTACATTGCCTCCTTCAGGACTCACTGGGATACATCCAACAGTTCACTACCTCAACTACAGTAAGGGTACTTAGAATTTAGAACCAAAACCAAATTCCTATGACTTCATTGTAAGAATTGGCAAATAAAATAAAACAGTAAGAAATACTCTTTTATTTTCTCAATCCTTACTTAGATCTATTTATATTGATGTAATATATTATTATTAGATCACTTATTTTTAACAACAGTTTAAGTTTCCAAAATAGAGTAGCTTATTTTCCTAGTCTTAAAATAACTGAAAACAATAAGGTTATTATATATGACAGTGAAACTGATTTGTTGAAGTGTCAAACATGCTAGAAAAAAATCTTAACTTCAGAAAATTTGGTGAAACTACTGTGAAACTTAGATGAAGTAATGGAAAGAACTAGTCTAAAATTATGCCACCTAATTTACTCAATTATCAGACAGAATTCAGCAATTAGTATCAGGTAATTTTAGGAAAACGATCCTATTAATTACACATTTACTGGAATTTAGGTCAGAATTACATATTACATGAGGCACTATTAGCAAAAAGACTAAGCTCACACCATTTATATTAAGAACAAAAGCACAGCTCTACTTGAGAGTTTGTGAATCAGAACACAGAGCTTTTTTTTAAATGGTTTTATACTTTCCTACTTAAAACATACAGCTAGTTCTCTTAAATAAGGCCTTTGTAATTGGAGCTCAAGAAGTGTTAGACTTACTTTCAGTAAACCTTTGGGATTCACGGGAGACTCAAACTCATCTCACCTACATCTTACAGTCTTACTGAGCAAGCATTCTAGTATACCAATGAAAATTGGCTTTTAAAGTCATTACAATACTAAAATAAGGGTCATGACTGAAAAAAAAATCCCATGTTTTAAGACCCATCCCACATAAAGGAGATAAACAAACATTTCAGACAGCACAGCAGCATTTAGCTTTCTTTTCCCAAGCAATTGTAGACATGGACTCAAAATTAGATGCTCAACAATTATGAGTCCTCACCATAATAAAAAAGTAGACAGCTGATAAAAACAAGGGCTACCAGCAACTTGACAGAGCTTTCTTAGAAATTTTTATACAAGAACAAAAACTCTGGTGAAATTTGGATTCAGCTCTCAGATATCACCAGTGCAATTTAAGTAACTGTTTTAAAATATTTGTATTACTTTCTTTTTTGGTAATTAGAAGCATCATAATAATTAAAGCTGCACATCACCACCAGCTGCAGCACACAGTTTGCCAGCATTTTTTCTATGAAGTTAAAACACATCTTCAAGCTTTGCTATTGCTTTTACAGCATCTTGTGGGCAGCAGCAAAACTGTCCCTAATTAAACCAATGCCACACCACTGCTGAGTCAAATGCCTGAAAATAAATCCAAACATTAAGAAAGTCAGGAAATCCCATTATTTGTGGAGAAATATGACCTCAAATCTGGTGTTATTCTGGGCAACCAAGACCAAAAACTTGAAACTGGGGGGAAGAAGTCATGCACTGGGAGAATGGAGATGAACAGCAGAGACAGAACTTTGTCTTCCTTCTTTTGTTCTCAGGAGGCTTTGCCATGGGAAAGCATTTGAAATCTCCTTCTCATCTCACCCTCAGCGCCAAAAGAGAAATACTGGCTAAACCCAAATCCATGATGGACTGAAGAAGGATCTGATCAGTGCTAGATGCCAAACCTAACAATTGGCATCTCAAGGACACTGGGCTTTGCATGAGGTTACGGCTCCCAGACTTTTGTCTACCATGTTTTGAAGCTCTTCCCATAAAATTACACTTTCTAGTCAGACCAAGCAGACAGTTCTCCAAGTGGATGATCCCAACGTTTCTTTTCTAGGATAACTCATTAAAATAACAGTCTCTGGAATGAACTGATATGGAGTGAAGTTAAACAAACTAATGAAGAACTAAAGTGAATGCTAAAGGTGTGAAAGGTACCAATTTTATCAGATTTTTGCTTCTGTTCATAGCTGCTAACTCTAAACAGGTTCCAAAAGCAAGTGAATGGGATAAGCCAATCTGTCACAGACCCTACAACCACACTCCAAATAGGTGCATGAAAGACAGAAGAATAAAAAGTGTTAATCAAATGCTAGGACAAAGGTAGAATTATAGTCAGGAGAACTTCTTCATTAAGTAATCTTAATTTATGTTTTCCCTTCTCTGAAAAGTCTAAAATATTGAGATATTCCAAGTGCCCCAGCCTCACTTCCAGGCAGCATAGAATCCATCTGAAATACCACACATTTTAAAAAGTCATCCGTAAATGAAAGCCATATAAAGAACTAAATGCATGAGAATCTTATTAGTTAACATCTGTAACTAATCTTTTTCCCCAATAAGTTCTTCCCAAAAACCTATAATATTAAACAGGTCTATTTCTTTCATACCTAAGAATTTCTTATAAATATTACAACTAACTCACAAATGTTCTGCATTATATATAACATGATCCTAAAGCCTATTGCTATGGTTCAAATGGCCTTTCTGCAAATCAGTAATGGATTTTAATCTGCTGCAAGAAGCTGGCAAAGAAGACACTTCTGGTAGGCAGTCCAACCTTTTAATGCTTTCTACCAATTTGCAGCCACTCTTGAAGCCATTTCAGGTTCTTATTTAGAACTATGCCACATTTATATTTAAGGTAAACAGTTTAGTTTTTTATGGAAGGTTGAAAATATCATTTATCAGAACAATTTTTTCCTTTCAAAATATATTTGTCTGATTCAGTCATTTCCAATTAAATCACATGGATTACCACCCTGAATGTTCCCTTTTTTTTTAGCTGTTACATTCATTTTTATTGTGTGAAGAATATTTTAAAATATCATTAAGACTGTAAATGATATAGTAAATATTTTTAGCACACTAACAACAGAACAACCTATATATGTTTTCAAGGGACACAAATTCTGAGAGAAGAATAAATCTACAAGTGATCCAAAAGTCACCAAAATGAATAGAAATACTATGGCTCAGGTCCCTGACTTCAACCCTGCAAAATACAAATATTTAAATTCTTACAAGTAATTTTATTTGACCTCCTTTCAACAATTCTCTGACAATGACTGTAGTTATTTGATGAAAGCCTGGAAATGGAATTTTCTATTTACTCATTTACATCCAAAAGTTTATCATCGTCTAAATAAATAAACTGCGTGCCTTCACTAGAGATAATAAAACTATCATTAATTTCAATCAGCAATGAATTTTAATCATGCAGACCTGCAGTTGTTTCATAACCTGTCTGCAATTTCAAAAGCATTTATCACTGTCATCATTTGTATATATTTTTAGACTTCAGTCCTGTAAAGATTTATGCATGAGAAACTTGTTCCAGTGCTGCTTTTTAACTCCCTTAGAAAAAAGTCATGATCTGTACTTAAAGGTTGTAGCATGTACTTAAAACTCAAAAATATAAATTATAATGGACTCGTTCCAGTTTTTTAAAGCAAACTAAAGTAAAATCAGTGAACTATTTGTAGTGTTTTCTTGGTTTAAAATATCTAAAAGGTCTATTACCCCTCTTTGTGGTTTCATATGGCGAGAACGTGGAGACCATGTCAGCTTTTGGCTATGTACAGGAGTGATGACCAATGGTTTAACACAGGCTCTAAAATTTACAGGATGGAGGACATATTGTAAGTATAAACAAGAAAACCAGTTAAAGAATCAGATATGTGTTGCCATTTCTCAGCCTGAAAAGGGGACCTGCTGGTCAGAGGACAGAGCAGTGCCAGCAGCAACTGGCCCAGAGGGCTATGGCAGCCATCTCTTCCTTCCTGGGAGGAAAACAGCTCACAGCTCCTGAGAAACAAAGTTCATTTTGTTAATGAACTATGCAAATATACAGGCAGGCTTTTTCCATCCAGGTACTTGCTAGTGATAGCCAGGAACTCCTGATCTCATGGTGCCACCTGTTAAGTGACAACATTGCCCTTATCAAGGCAAACATGGTAATTCATTGTGCAACAACTGATATAAAGTTATATATATCATGTATTTTATATACAATAAACTAATTTAAATTAGGATTTATGTACAGTCTATTACAACACTCATAAGACATCAGTGATATCGTGTTATCAAAATGAATATTTTGTTTAAATTAACAAAAAATCAGCATTCATGTAGAACTATCATAGTTATTTACAAATATAATAGCTAAAATACAATCAAACTCCTTTGAAGTTTTGAGCACTGTTTTGCTAGTAAATAAAAAGAAAAAGCAGAAACAAGAGGGAATTTGGACATGCTTTATACCTCAGCTGAAATTCAGCCCTGTGAAGAAGCACTGTGGTGCAGACAGGTGAACAAAACCATACTGGAATAACCACTTAAAGCAAACACTGAAAGCCAAGAGAAACATTACATGACTCATAAAACGAGTCTGACCATCTCTTATAATTATCTGTACAACTCAACCAGATAAGAAGATAGAAACTGCACTCTTTAGCAAAGGTATTACACTCTTTGCTTCATATTTCAGAAATAAATCAACACAGAAATTTTAATTTCATTAAAAACTCTGTGCAGCATTAGCCTAAGGTACTTAAGGGCTTTTATGTATTTAAGATGATTTTGTAAAGCATTAAAACAAAAAACCCATGTAATTTAAATTATATATAGTTTATATAAATAATCAAATAGCAGAAATTATATTCAAAAGAAGGAGCAATCCAAGTCCTTGTTGTGAACACATCATAAGCAGTGTTTTTTTACTGTTTATTTTTTTAAATAAAGTGTTTGCAGACTGTGGGGCAAAGATTTAAAGAGTAAAAATGGAGAAATGGAGAGGGGTTCATTGGACCACAAGGAGCTAAGAGGGAAAATAAATCTTGCCATGGAAATGGGATGGCCACTAACAAGATGCAGAGAAAATGGCAGTACATCTATTTAGAAATGAGGTAACAGACTTGGAAAGACACCGTGAGACTGCAACATCACCTGCATCCTCCCAGGAGAAAGGGGACAGAACAGGGGCAGAGGAGTGCAGAAGTGCTATCTGTTCTTGATAAAAGACTGAATACTAATTATTTCTTGGCTGTGAGACAATCATGAATGAATTACAAGTAATGTCTCTTCTCTCCTAAAAAGCACACTCATGTGATTAATCCGCAAAATTTTAAAACCAATCCAAATCAAACCAAACATAGTCAAAAATAACTCAGACATTTGAGCACTCTCCTACATGAGAGTAATAAATTTTCATTTTTTAGACTTTGTAGCTTGGAGTAATAGCAATTGAGTTCTAAGGCTTACATTTTTCATGTGTAGAAGAGCAAGTGCTTGTACTGATTTGAGGAGACAGCTAAGTGAAAGTTGTAGCACTTTCATTAATGTGTGTCATGGCTATTGTCCAAAAGGACTTGAGCACTGCTCTTATCTCTAATTAAAATGTAACAATTTATTCACTGTATCTGTCAGTTCAGAAAGGATAGGACTCGTGAAGCATCAAAGAAAATGCATTAGAGCTCAGAACAAGCAACAAGTGCCAAAGAGCCGCCCTGCAGTTCATCACCTCTGAGTTAAGACATCGTCATTGCAGAGAAGCAGAGTGTGGGGAGCATACTTGCAAAAAATAAACTGGGCAAAAAATACTTCAGGAAGCAAATGACAGTTGACAACATACTTTTCTCCCATATACAAGGGAGAGCAGGAGGGATGGAAGACATAACATCCTAAGAGGAATGGGAGTGTGAATATTTTGCTTAACACTCATGATAATGTTTCCTAGAAGGCTGCCTCAGTCCTACAACTCATTTGTGGAATTTCACCAAGGACTAGTGAGACAAAACTTTTATCCACTGGGATACCATTCTTTTGGGGTTGAAAAGAAATAAAACACTGAAAAGTGGTCAAAACCCTCTGATCCTCCAGCCAGTCTTCCGCAACATCTCCACTGCAGGACACATCATTACACTTTGCCATAATATGTAATAATTGTGTGTGCAGTGCGCTACATGCCTACAGAATATTAGGCTGTATATTTAATTACTGGTAATTATTTTCTGTAAAAACATATTTCTTAATATTATAATGTTGCACAAGAATATTTTATAATGATGAAAATATCTGAACCTGAAGGTGCCTTTATATTGCACAAAAGTACAATGGAATTGCTAAAAAAGCACCCTGGTCTACTAGCAGCAAGTGGGCCTCTCTCTCCAGGCAAGACCTACGAAGCTCTAAGGTTCAAAATGTGTAATCACCATTTATCCCACAATGGAAAGGTTCAATTAATTTACAAATCAGCAATTTCACAAAAAATGTCAGAAGTCAAGTCACACACCATCACGGATGTGCACAGATATTTGAAGACTTACTCTATGATTGCCTGGAGGACTCCTCCTTCAATCCAGGAACTGGTTAAAAAGAAATGCTGCAATATTTACATTTGCTGAGATGATGAAAGAGCAGTGAGACATGACGGAGTGTATGACTTTGGAATTCAGACTGTGATTTAGTGGATTTTGCATGAACAAAGCACTCTGAAATCAGCGCCTGCCACATGGATCACTGATGATTCAGAAAATATTTCAGTGGAAATGATACACACATAGGCCCTTGTTAACATTTTGGCAACAGACCACTGCACTTTTTCTGCCAGACGTGCAGAAGCTGAACTGGCATAACATCATGCTACACCCTGTACATCCTGCACGTATCTTTCAGCTGTGATTGCTCTGCTATAACAAATGGCATCTGAGAGCCCATAAATATCAGTAAACAGTTCCAGCCTATTAATAGCTTGTCTGCCTCTTAAATTTGGCATTTCATACAAATAACATCAGGCCATTTCTGCTGTTCTGAATAGAGGGTATTTGCTTTTGGGAAAGACAGACAGAAAGACATAAAAGAAAAAAGTCCACAAATAAAAGAAAGAAACATGCACAGCTTGCTTTTTCTAATACCACTGAATATATGCAGGGTTTAACTCCTGGGTCATAGCTTTGCATACGTAACTGAGTGATTGAGTGCAACTAGGATAAAACAAACTCTTAAAGTTTTGCCACTACTTCCAGACAGGAAACACTAAAGCCATATGCACTCCATAGGCTGTGAGGAAATCTGGTCAAGACGTGTGGCAAAGTCTCTACTTCTTTATCACATTCATTTTTGTGTGCATTGCTGTTGCAAACCCAGTAGCAAGTGTACGAGAAGTCTAAATCTCCTTCCATCCAGTGCTCAAGCTCATTAAATGTCATAAAATGCTTCCAAATGGAGAAAGCAGAAAGGGCAAGGTTCATAATAGGATTTACAGAACAAAACATCCCTTTCATTCACTGTAACTTGGGAGAACACTTGTACCAAAAAAAGAAACAAACCCACCACCAAACAACCCCCAAATGATCAGTGGAAGAAGTTCAGTCATCTGACTGCCCTAAACGCTGTTAAACAAACCCCATAAAGCCAACCTATTAATCCTCCAGCAGGGCTACTGTAGAAATAATAATTTATGCAAGCCCCCTGGTTACTCTGATGTCTTTATCTGTGGAAGTGCAGTGACCCCTGAACGTCTTTGACCTGTTAAGTGCTAACAAATCAAACACTCAACGGCTTTTAATATATTTTCAGGCTGGAGTCATTCTAATCAGATGCTGACTCTTGAGTTCTCCAGCAATTAATATTTCAAAATATTCAGCCA
This sequence comes from Ploceus nigricollis, assembly GCA_013399945.1. Classification (NCBI taxonomy): domain Eukaryota; kingdom Metazoa; phylum Chordata; class Aves; order Passeriformes; family Ploceidae; genus Ploceus; species Ploceus nigricollis. The sequence goes on along the minus strand of VXBC01002115.1, from coordinate 394,233 downwards.
AATAGTGTTAGAGTCAGAAAGTATCAGCTCCTGTGGATTGTATGCAATCTATTCGCTGCATACAATTACAGTAATTTTGTTTCTTAAGTTCTTATCATTCAGCAATATCAAGTGAATGGAAGGAATGAGACCAGGCATGGCAATAATACTTAAATAATAAATCACTACAAAAAACGTATGGAAATTTTTGGTCTGTAGAATTACATACAGGTATTTCATAAGCAATTTTTCTTTATACCTGAAAGATATGTTTGATATATTACATTCAGAAATTTATACTGACAGGAAGTATGAAGTGAAAACACTAAACTTTTTTCCAATGAAATTCTATGTCCATGGATTTATCATATTGGCAAGAAAATACACTATTCTTAAGACAGCTCCAAATGTGATATCATTTTCCAAAAATAAAGACATTTGATTATAAATTTATCAACTCTATTTTATCAAAATCTAAAAAAAGATAAAATTACCACAAAAAAAAAACCAGTTGAGTGGAAATTAATGATAGAAGATTATCCAGCACAAAAAACTAATGACTGTAATGAGATTATTTTCTTCAGTTGTTGCCTTCAATTGCCAAAGCCGAAGTAATCAATTTAACAGGTCCTAATCATTACAAGTTTTGTTAATACTTATCCATCAGTTCTGCTGGTTTCCTTTATCTTATGACTCATGGTATAAAAATGGCTTCATAAGGAAGAATATAGAAAAGATCAGGACAAAAGTTCATTGGAAGATACTTAAATGTGTACTGAAGAGTAAGATTGCCATTCACCATACTAAACACAACCCATCAGATCATCCTTCCTTTGGTTCACTTTTACTGCCATGGGAACTTCCATGTTATATCAAGCTTGTCTCTACCTAGCAGAAATTAAATGCTAATAATGTTTAATGACTCATTTTCCAGTTAATCTACTACTTGAATGCAAAAAATACTACGCTAAGTAAAATCCTTCCAAACGTGCATATTAAATAAATCCACGGCGTTCCAAATCGGGATTGAGAAGGCAAACATAATTTGCAACGTGTGCCAGTAAGTAGCTTACCTTCTCATGAACTCAGATTTGATGATTGTTTCATTGGTTTCTCAAGCCAAAAGTGGCTTGTACTTTAGCAGTTTGCCAGAGGGAAAACAAACTACAGTATCTTGTGAAGTGCAACAACAGAAGAACAAGCAAGTGCTAATTTGAACAGTCACTAAGCTGAGTTATCAATAAATAATCAATCCTCTCTAAAAGATGCATTATTGGTCTCTCATTTTAATATGGAAAGCATATTACCTTTTGAACAATCTCTTACTGAATTAGTTCTGTCCATTCAAATTTTAATAATGCAGCTTAAATGGAAAAAAGTGAGCTTGAACTTTGGGCTTTGTTTCCCTTCCACACACACTGGGAGGATTATAAAAAATTCACAGCCTGACTTATCCTTATTGTCTCATCCTGCTGATACCTAACTGCCCACATTCACTCACAACATCTGTCCGAAAGCAAAGCGGCTACAGGAGACAACATTCAGCACTTGATTTGCCTCTCACACCTCACACTGTGACTTGCACTGAACAGGCTTGCAGGCTCTCCTGAACCTCCTTCCCACTAAGTGTAGAAATATGGTCCCAAGAAAAGGAACAGAGCCATATTCTCTCTTCCTAATGCATAGGACAAGCATTTCTTACAAGCCAGAAGGAGAACTCAAGTTTTGATCTCTAGCTCTAGATTCCCCTTTTTTAAACACAGATTTGTAGCTATTTTCAAAGCATTAACGCTGTCCCAGCTTGCTCTAGATGCAGAAGTACTTTCTGCTTTCTATCTCCTGCATTTCTGGAATTTATACTGAGTGAGAAAATAGCAGGAAGCACAAATAAGAAAGTTCTTTGTGATCTATATGTGAACAACAGCCACACCTTCAAAGTAATTAAATAATATTTACAGTTATTGTAATAAAACTAACAATGTGAAAAGTAGCCCATAAAAATGACTGGGATTTCCACAGTTAACTCAACACTTCACATTGTCTATGTTCAAAATTTAAACTTACTTTTCATTGCTGGAGTTTAATTAAAAGAAAGATTTCCCAACTAATCATGGCCACTTGTATGGGAAAATTTTCTAAGGCTTAAGGAGAACTTTTATTGAAATCAGGGGGCAGATAAATACAGCCTCCATTTGTGCATATGAAAGTATCCCTCCTGTAAAGCTTTGATAAAAACAAAGGTGAAATACTTCTGAACATTGCTGCTCACTGCTGAGAAGAAGGGAAATCACGTATTTCACTAATAGTGCTGCAAATGCAATGATTCTCATCCTGACATAAAGGAAGGCTGATGGAGTAGACTTGTCTCAGGAAAAGTATAACAGCTATTAAGTCCAGGCACTCTGATTGTTCTCCTATGAGTACCACCCTCCATTAAGGCCAAATCTGTAAGATTCTGGCTAAAAGGAAGCTGTGTTTTTCTGGCTAATTCAAGATGAGCCTGCAGGGCTCTCTTGCAGCTGGCAGGAGACTAAACTGAAGCCTCTCCAAATATTTTAATTCAGAAAATATTCGTTTGGACTTGAAAGTATGTCCTTTCCAAATCCTGGGGAAAAAATGGCTTTTCCTCTAGATGAAAGAAGCAAATCTTGGAATAAAGCAAGAGACTTGAAATACTTGGCTTTTTTGTCTAACCAGTAGATGTTTTCTGAAGTATTGCTAGAATATAAAAGACAGTCTGGTGAGTACAAGCATCACAAACAAGTGGTTGAACCTGTGACCTTGGCCAAACATCTTATAACAGGTCCTAGAAGGTAGTGTGACAGAATTCCAGAACACAAATCATGGCTTTCCATGTATTAAATCTCATCCCCTATCCAAACTGGTTTTATTTCCATTTTATTTTAAAAATGTCAGAAATAAAAGAAAACTTATCATTTATAACACCTCTACTCAGCAAAGACTTTTGATAACCTTTTTGCTACCTTAGCGTGAAGACTGATATTGAAATAAGATGCAGCACAAAGCTCGTTGGCACTGTTATGTGAAGCATTTCAAAAGCATGAAATGTCTAATACCATAACTAGACAGTAACCACATTTCTTTTGTGCTGTTTTTGATTATCCTTCATGATGTGGAAATAAAAAAAAGCATTCTCAGTGCTTATCTGCTAATACCAGTTTCCTCCAGAAGCACATTTAGATATACTTTGTACAGATTCAGATGTACCTTGCTAACCTTTAGGTAACAAACTTGGATCTTTATCTGTAGTAGAAGGTTCATTGGTATCAATTTATGGATATACAAATTAGCATGAACTATCTCTCTGAAATAACTAAGAAAGACAGAATTGTACCAATACTACATGTACTAGTCTCCATGCAGAAGCACTTTTGAAATAGGCTTTAAATAATCTAAACAGCACAGAAACCAATTAGGAAAAAAAAAAAGAAAAAGTTATCTGTGGCACTAAGTAAGCTTTATCTTTAAGAAAACCAAATTATTTAACTGTATTAAAAGAAATGTCAAACATCTGATTAAACATTTTAGAGATGCCTTTCAAGAAAGCCCCACGGCAGAGATTTGGATAGGTTCAGCATTCTCTAAGTTATTTCAATTTTTCAGCAAACACAATAGAACTATTTAGTTGTTTAGTAAGAAATAAAACCCATATATATTTCAGAATAAGAGAGTCTGGAAAAGTGATCCTAACTATTAGATGCTTTGTCTTCCTTAAGGTTTTTCAATTTTCAAAGAAGCACAGAACAGAACACCATGTTGGAAGGGAACTCAAGGACCATCTTGTCTAAACCTTCTTGAAAAAAAAAAATCATACTACAATTTAAAAAATCATACTATCATTTTCTACTCCCACTGTAAAATAAACATGAAATGCCTTCATGTGGCATTCAGCATAAGTGAAACCCTTCAGATGTGAATTGATACTGTTGAGATTTTCCTCTTCACTGCAGCAGGTGATGACAAGTCAGGCAGAAGAGAAATTGCAGTTGCAATTCCACACGTGTTGGAATTGCAACTAGTGTACTTCAGGGCCTGCAGGGTTTACACCATACTATCAACTTTATTATTATAATATCATTATCAAAATTCAAAACAAAACCCTGAGGTTCTTCAGACACAGAGTCTTAACATAAATAGTAACACTTTGTGGTAAGCTGTATATTTTTATACAAACCTAAGCACTAAAAACATAGTAAAATCTTGAGGTAACTTCTTTATTCTTGTCAAAGGCAAAGATATTTCCCTCTTGGATGAGGCCAACAAACCGAGAAAGAAGAAAAAGTTTAAAGGCCATAAATTTAGCAAAGGTGAAGAGTGGTTATTCTCAATTTGAAAGTATATGCACAGGTGCACAGGCACATACATACACACACAAAAGGTCTTTATCAGGCTCATCCTTTATTCTCCAGCCTCAAAGCAGGTGCCTCGCTAACCAACAGAGTGACAAGCCATCACATCAAGATACAATGTCTCCAGCCTGCCCTACCAAATACTGCACACACTCGGAATTGCCAGAAAATGGTTTCTGCAAGATGAAAGTCTGTCTTAAATTGCTAGTTGAAAATTCCATCTCACGCTCAGTGAGCAGACAGAAAATACTGAACATGCTGGAAAATGAGCACATTCAGCTGCATCTTCCCTGCATTATTTTACATAAATATTGGATTTGGGGTTTGGCAAAAAAAAAAAAAAAAAAAAAAAAGTCATTAAGTTGAGAGGAGGATGGGAGACAGAGAGATGGACCAAACCATACATGTGTTCTTACAAGCTGGACTCCACTACTGGAATGCAAAGCATTAGCCGGGAAAGGGACACATCCTCTGGTTCTCATTGGATTATTTCCTGTCATACCATCTTCCAAGCTTCACCCAATTCCTTGCTAGGCAAGTTTTTACACTTCAATAATGAGAAACAGTCTATCTAGTTGGTCCAAGATGAGTGCCAGTCATGTGCTGGCTGAGAGCCTTAAGAAGAGAAGGACAAAAACCTGAGTATTTCTACAGGCTTGAATGCTGATTAGCTGACAACACACTTATAGAAATATTTTTGGCTAACTCAGGTAATTATCTAAATGCCCACTAAGGCATTTTTGAAGTCACACATGTCATTTATCCACATATAGCAGGAGGTCCCTAAGTGTCTTTAAATACTCCAGCATTCCACATTAAAGTTCATTTTTTTTTAAAGCATTTGTGAAAAGCCATGATTACTCCCCCAGAAATTTAATTACCAAAAATGCTTTAATTGCAATTACAGGGATAAATACAATCCAACCAACCAGCCTAAGTAGTGGAGCTACAAAATAAAACCAGAATCTGACATGCAAGCTCTAGATTCTTTACGTTGCATACACTAACAACAGTTTTCTAATTTATTGGGTTTTTT
>VXBC01002115.1:344259-383994 GCA_013399945.1 Ploceus nigricollis | reverse complement strand
CCTCAAGAGATAAAGCATTAGGACTACAAGTAGCAGAAACTCAGGCAATCCCACAGAAAGCACTGCCTCTCTAGGCCCAGACAAAGGAGTCACAGAATCAGAGAAAAGAAAATGGATTTAATAGTTTAATTTTAGTTAAACAACTGCATTTAAAATTCCTATTACACCTTGAAAAATACTGAATGGAACAGGATTACTAATAAAAGGACAGACTTCTGAAGAAAGTTTTCTACTCAGGTGCATTCCCTACCACTTATTTCTGCTTCTGAAGTTTCAATTTTGACATATAATTAATCAAGCAAAGGCCCACAGTAAATATAAAATATGAGTGAATGGCACTTGTGAGGTGAAATGTGTAAATACAAACACAAAGGGACAGTCTCAGCAGTAAGTGGAGCTATTTGTCATTACCATTCTGTCATACTAGACTATCCTGACATGCAGAGAGACTAACACCTTTCTTATATTTAACACAAAACTTTAGCTGAATTTGTGAGTTCTTAAAAAAACCCCAAAAAGTAAAAAAAAGAAATAAAACCACCAAAAAACTAATGCATATGGGTTTTTCATCAAAAACTGCTATACAAAACAAAACCCAAGTACCAAACCTATCCCTGTCTAAAATTTCCTCAGTTTTACCTCTTTATCCTAAAAAATGGTTACCTGCTCCTCCTAGAAAAAGAAATCATCACAACTGAACTACATTTGCTGACATGAACAGCTGAGTGCAATTGTGAATTTAGCAGTGTGCATTCCCCTGCTTTGGATGAAATAGGATAGGAATACTTGCATAATTTTCCATTTCAGTTTCTGTGCATGAACTGAAAGCTGCAGAAGATTCAGAATTACTTCCTCTAGAGTAAGACTCTCTGAGCTAGAAAATGCTGCAGGTAGGAAAGCAATCAGGATACAATCACTAAAACTCTCAAAAGAGAGTTTTAAACGAAACTTTAAAAAATGGTGACTAAAAAGAAACCAGCAACCATACTAAACTAATTATAATGTTCATAGATAAATAGAAATAGTTAGTTCAAATTTTGCCTGCATATGACTTTTTCTTTGAGGTTTTAACATCCAGAAAATGTGTTTATTGGATTGTATCCATTTTAGTAAACACCTTCCTGCCAGAGAGCCTTTTAACTCACATTAATAACTTAGTTAATCTATTAACTAAGAGTCATGTGCATCTGCAACAGAGTCAGATATAACCATCCACGGTAAACTTACAGTTGGGTAAGACAGAATAAATAAATACTTTGATTAATGGATCATTTTCTTTTTACAAACACAGAAAATTAAAAGCACCTGGAATCTGCAGGATGGCTCCGTACATAAGGCAGTCTTACTACAAGTTCTACCAATGCAGGAAGAATTTATCTTGCACTTTATTTGACAGAGGTGACTAAACTTTCTGACTGAGGTGACCAGGTTACTCAAACAATTATCCAGACTTCCATTAGCATGAAACAAAAGAAATACTGGGCCTCTGAAATCTCTGGGGTTTTTTTAAAGGATGGACACCAAAGTTTGACTCGACATACAGAGAAGATAAATACATGAAAAGCAAAAGCAAATGTTTTACCTATTATCTTGAAAAATTTGTTGGATTTATTTACTTGACAATATGCATCATAAACATCTGAGAGCTACTCAACAAAGCAGGTGTGTAAGGAATATGACAGTGCCAAAGACAGTGCCATCTTCTTTCAAGATAAAATGTCTCCATTAACAAAAAATAATTATAAAATGACCTGTGTGTGGGGTCTCACAGAACACTGCTCCAAAATTTTAAAGTGTGCTATTAAAACACAAAGAAAAAAAAAATAGCCAACTTGTTAAAGGCAGTAGAAGAAAAATAAGAAGAAAATATCAGGCTTACAATGGAATTTTAGCTGTAACTTTTAACCACAGCTTTTACATTCAGACAGAAGATAAAAGGGACGCTTGGTACATCACTGGTGCCTTCCATTACCTGTAATTATCCATGTTCAGACCACACAGGGAGAAAGAAATATACATGGGACAATCATTAGTCTTTCCAATACATGGTGCTCACTTACCCATGAAAATCACTAAGTATCGTGAAGGATACAAGGCTTTGCTTTACACTGTGGATGTTGTAACTAAATGCAAGGTAAATAAGGCTAGTTTTAAAAAGTCTGTTATTTTGAGATATGTCCCTTGTTAAATTTTATTCAAGGATGTATCCTTACAATCATGTTCTTCGTAACAACTGCCACTTAGTACAGATGTTCTGAATTAATGAGGCTAGACCTCAGTTTCAAAGCAAAGTGTGCTTTTCTAATATAATTATTGAGATCTGTCTTAGAAAGCAACACTTTTGCCCTCAATACTCTAGACAAAAATCTGCTTCAAAATGCTTCCATCTCTTATAATTAAACCTCTTTTCTGAAGTTCCAGTCAGGTTTTATTTAGGATCATTTTCTATTAATTTGTTTTTAGGTAAAATCTGGGTTTTTTTAACTGTAAGGAAATACCTTCCTCTTCTACATCAGTCATACAATATAGATTTGTTAGCTTTCAGTTTCACTAGGCCAAGCAAAGCTGCTCTTACAGTATCTTCTTACAACCCTAATTCATTATTCTTCCAGCCATTCTTGTAGCTCTCCTTAATATTACTTCCATTCACAATTCATGTCTGGAACACGTGAGATAGAAGTTGTACACAGTATTTCAGATGAGCTCCCACCCAGTCTTTCTACAATGACACAAACACGTCCTTATCTACTTAACAATAACATTTTAAGCTGATTTTCAACAGATGATTTGTCATCTTCTGATACCCTCACAGACCTAATTTTCAGTCACTTTTGTTTCATAAGATCACTGATTATATTTGAGAATTCTGTTATTCCCCTCAAATGCACAAATTTCTGTTCATCGTTCTAGCACAGGGCTACAAGCTCCAGCCAATACCGAATTTAATCTGTTTTTACCCTATCTGCTGGATGAAGTCCTAATCTGTAGATTCACATTCTCATGTAAAACCAAAGCAGAAAATGTTTTGAAGCTACAGGGAAAATTGCATTTAATGACAAACTATCATGCCTTTTCCTTAAAATATACTGTCAGTAAGAGGGAGAGATAATCAAGTATGATCAAATATTCACGCATTTTGTTTTGGTTTTTTTTAAAATCCCTTACAATTTCCAAAATTGAAAGTGTATGACCTTATACACCCACTTTTCCTCCCACCTCTGTACTATTTGATAGTGCCATATGACCATATTCAATATTGAAACAAAACCCAAAGACAATGGTTACAGCAACTCAGACATCTTCAACACTGGGTTAATCTCATTTCCTTAAACCAAAATGCAGTAGTTTTCACCAGACACTAACAACAGAGTAAAAACATCTTTGTAGTAGGATGCCAAAAAGTCATTACAATGAATAAAAAAATATATTAACATGTTCAGCAGAGGAAGTTCCCCACACCAAGTAAGAGAAATGCTGACGAAAACAATCTTAAGCCCCACCACTGAAGCAGGCACCTTGGATTCTCCTCCTGTAAGGAAGATCCTGGCCAGCAGCTTACAAAGACTCAAATTCATAATAATAGCTCATTACGATAAACCAAAGACTAATTTAAAGTCAGACTGGTCTTTTGGGGTTTGCTTGACTCTTGAGAAGATAAAGTCACATTTTTCAAGCTATCACTGCTGTAGAGCAGAGGAGGATTTGCATGTAACATCAGCTCTTTTCAAGATACAATTGCAAGATGTCCTTTCCATAAAATTCCATCCTACTTAGTGGTTTCAAACTTGGCCTTTCCACTTGTAGAACAATGTCCCAGCTTCTGCTGTGGCAAATCAAACATATTCAATGTCTAGAATACTGAGAGAATTTGAGAAATTATGTGCAGGATAACTATTCCTTCTCACATTTAAAGCAGACTTTAAGGTTTTTCTGTCATAGAACTACTGCTGATGGTGTACACTTTTCAAACTCTGCTTTTTAAAACCAGTTTCTTTCTAGGTTTCCTTGCTGTTGCATAGGGCTGAAAACACTTTTCTTCTCTTCCTAATTTACACAGCAACAGCCAATAAAATTTCCTTTTTCTGTAGATGATTTTTATATGTTAGCCATCTAATTTTACTTCAGACTTTCAATTTTCCTGTAATATCCTTCGGTACTGGAGGAGAAAGGACACAGAGCTAAAATATTTAGCCACAGTCCCCTTCTCACTTCATCTTTCTTCAAAAATTCTTTAAACATTAAATTACTCATAAAACCCTTGCATTAAACCATCAGACTTAATTAAAAGTATCTTCCCTCTTCTCATTTTCTTCCATCTAAATGTTCTCCTTCCTTTACAAAAGATAAACCGCCCCACAAAGAGTGTTATTCTTACATGTCTGATTTATTTTATTCACCTTTCAAGAGAACTGAGGTAACTGTGACTTTCAGAAGGATTTATTGTCTCGTTTGCACTATTATCTCCCTCTGGACGTATCAGATTTTGCTGTCTCTCTTCTGCCAAAACAGAAATAGACGGGCTAGCTGAACTGTTAGATCTGATTTCTGGCTTGTCCCTATTCCTTTGTCCATCGACTGAAGCTCTGTCTGCAGCAGCAAACCTGCACCAGGTCTCCTCCTTTTCCCAGGCTACTGTACAAACATTTCAATACCACTGGGATCACTGAACAATTGCCTGAAAAGTTCATCAGTTTCAAGATTCCTTTATTGCTTATATTCAGCCCTGATAGTTCTTTACTTAGATTAAAAATCAGACACCTAAATAGTGAAGGCCTTGTCAACAATCTTCTAAATCAGCAGCACGTGATCTTCCTCTCGCCCAGTGTGACTACATTCAAATATCTTAAATCACCTTCATTCAATGTGCTCATTACAGAAAACAAGCATTTTACCACTCAGTGAATGATTCTACAATTGTGGCATAGTCCTATCCCCGTTCCTAGTAGCAAGTTTAGCTACTTTTTCACTTCCAGTGTTTCCAAACACTTGTCTATCTCTTAAAAGTGAGCTAAGGAAAATCTCCGCAGTTCCACTCACCAACTTACAATACTGAGATTTTTTTAACAAAGCAGATTCCACTGGTACACAAGCAGACTATTCTGCAGGGATATTTAATGGCAATACTATAGAAGAGAGTGCTAGATTCTTCTTTTGCCTCCCCAAAAGTCCATTGTTACTCACATCTTCCCAGATGATCACAATTACAAACCAGAGCTGTGCTTACAAAAGTTTACTTAGCTATGCAAAAAATGTGTTCCTGCTTTTTCTATTGTGATCACTGCACAAACCTTGTGAAATCAGATTTATGCAAATGATATTAATCTTTCAAAATGTCTCAGTAGCTGGGAGAAAATTGCTGTAGGGCCATGACAGCAGTTTTCAAATATGCAAAGGTTGCTGCAAAGAGAATGATGACAATTCTCCGTGCCCCTAGTGGACTGGACAAAGAGTAAAGCATTTAAATTAGAGCAAGGATAATTCAGATGAGATGTTAGGGAATGAAAAAATGAAACAATAGAACGTATTGCACTTGGGAAACAGCAGAGTCTCCAACACTGCCAGTTTTCCAGAGCAGACAATAACTCCTCCTTGCACTTTCTCCCAGGCTTACCCTTCAGCTAGGCAAAAAACCTGGCATTTCTGGAGGTATTTAAAAGACAAGTAGAAGTGGCACTTATGGACATGGTTTAGGGGTAGACTTGGCAGTGCTGGGCTAATGACTGAACTCTTGAAGGGTCTTTTCCAACCTAAACGATTCTATGATTCAAAAATATATTCTTATGAGTGTAAAGGATTTAATGGTAACCACAAACACTCTGTTTGTGAATCTGATCATTTAAAGAACTGTTTACTTATTTTTTTAACATTTTGTAATTGCAGGTCTACAGAGAGTTTAAAAAGTTTAGATCATTGTATTACACATCCTCATGAGATCCCTTTATAGCCTTCAACTTTTTGCTTTTTTTTTTAATTATCCAAATTTTACAGGGGAAAGAAAATATAGACTGGTGTCCACATTCCTTTTTCCCTGACCCCTACACTACGACTGTTCTCTCAGCCTCATTGTTAAATACAATAATACTCATATTTCTTACCTGGAACAGGAAATCTGTTACTGTTACTCTTTTTCTCCACATGCATCATTACTTCTCTGTTCATCCTGAAACTCCACCCTCTACTGTTAAAAAACACCAGAACTCAAATAATTTTCTCAAATTCTGCTAGCACTGGATTCAGGACATTTTGTTATAACTGTTATTTCTTGGATTTTCTTTACCTCTCCCTTATCTTGGGCTTCTGCCCTCTGAATGTTCCTTGCATGTCTTTTTTTTTCCCTTTTATTTGTTCCTTTGAAGTTTTATGAGAATCTCTCTGACACTTCAAGTATGTTCAGTAACAGTAACAAAACATGGTAAATCAGTACTTTATCAAAACAATGTGGAAAAATCCAATTTCATTTACTGAAAGTCCATCTTGGACAATTTAAAGGCTGCAATTTAATTCCAATTGCACTCTATAAATGCCAGACAGAACAAGGAACTGTCACTATAATTGGCGAGTTTGATAGAAGATATAAACACAGCAAGTCTCTGCTTTTATAACGGCTCACTTCTTTGTTATCTCTTGGTTCTGTGGGTGATGCAAAAGAAAATGCAAAACACTGCCACCGGTGGAGTAATTTTTAAGGCAAGCATGCAATTTTTCTTATATTATGTATAAGAAATATTGAGGCAATTTATGTGATAAGATTACCAAAAAAATTCTCTGCCAATGACTCTATGACTTCCCAATGCAAGTGCTTTACAATAATGCATCTCCCTCTGACATCTACATTACATATTCCCTTTATCCAAAATGCTTATATCAGTCTATAGGAAATTAACCTACTATATACTTTAAAGCTGAAAATTCAGCATATCTTTTTCAGCACTTATTATTCAAAACAAAAGTAAAACATAGCTTCTTTAGATACATACTCTTGGATAAAGGGGTATTGGGATGAGTGCAACAATGCAACCTTTACTGAATTTTCCAACTTGGGGTCAATGACTGAGCTAATGAAAGAACTTGTTGCATTGTCACAAATGCCACTACAGTGGTGCTATGCACTTACTGATTTATTGCATGTTGCAAAATGATTTGGTAAAAACTCCACTGTGTACTTAGGTTCAATTTCACATTTGTTTCCATCCAGTGGTCTGGCCCAAATGCAAGATTAAGAAATATGCAAGCAAAACCTACATAGCATGTTTGATCTTATAAAAAATTCATGAATATTGTTACCACATGCTTTCTTCACGCAGAAAAAGAAATCTAAATACCATCTGTGCAAGATAGTCTAATTAGGGGATTAAGACCACAGAAGTTCTGCTTGCTCACTCAGCCAGCGAGGCAAAAATGTAAGAGAAGAAGAGGAAAGGGACAGCAGCACCCTTCTGGCTCCAGTGTAGACAGGAGTTAAGTACCCTCCCAGAATTAAGTTGTGCAGCTCTACCCACGGGAGTTCGCATTTTTTTCCCCTTGATGTATAATGCCTGGCCCAGCACAAGGCCTGTGAATAAACTTGGCACTAGATGAATCACATTTTAATAAGTTCAAATGATATTCTGCAACCAACTGGTATTTAATGGCTGCAGCATACCACTGGGACCAATTTTTCAGGATTTGGCAGCAACAATAGAAAACTAAATGATAAAAGCACATAAGTAGTTCTTAAACAGAATAAATGAGGTATAAACATAAGTAAAGGCTGTACTGAATATATAAAAAGTCTGACTACACACAAAACCAAAGATCCATTTGGAATCACACAATTTTAGAAATAGAAGTGATAAATGCACAAAGCAATGTTCTATTACAGTAGTCCCTAACATGCTTCCCCATCCATTTAAATCTGTTTGTTTCCCACGTCATTTTTCTTAATCACAGGACAATTTATGAATGCTAGTAACAACACGCAACCAAAACCCTTAAAGGAAAATCAGATCCTTTTATTTTGAACATGAATTCTGACAAGTTTCAACAGCTTATATCATATTCAACAATTTGACAGAAATTTGTAGACCTAAGCAATGAACTCCCTCAGAAATGTCTACTCAAAACTTTTTTTTTCCCTTTGGCTCACCAAGTGCTCACAAACAGATGGATTCTATTTGTTTAATATATTTAATACTTTTATTTTCTTGTTTATTCTTTTTACCATTTCTGTAGTGGCTGCTGATAGTTCACTTTGACTAAAGAAAAATCAAAATGTGAGGCTGGTCATGAATCACAATTATGTAACTAGTCTGCTTCTTGACTGAATGCACATGTGTATCTCATGTATCACCAACTAAAATTTGTATTCTGAAAACATTTTCCAATCTGAAACTAAATCAGAATATCTTTGAGAAGTAGTGTATTTTTCCAGACTGTGGAAATGTTAGATGTCATGCCCACTGCTGGGCTGATCTGAGAGTCAGGAGAATGCCTATGAAAAATCAAAGTGATACAGCAATGTTGTGCAGGATAACCAAGCAGGGAGGGAACACCAGGTCTCCAGGACCTTGTAGTAGCATTGCCAAGATTGGATCAGGTCTTTACCACTGCTCAAATAAAGCACAAATACCTTTTAAAAGCATAGCCTAATAGTAAAGATGATCAGTGTTGTGCAATAATGGAGTTGGAGAAGGAAATTACTCAAGTCAGTAAATATTGAGGCATTTAACATGATTATGTCACTGACCCTAATTTTGATTTTCAATGTTCTCACTTGTTTAGTCTAGCACTGCTGTGGAAAAGCAAAAACTGATTACAAGGAATAACGTCTTAAAGTGATTTTCCAAGACCCAGCTGGCCATCCAGAAAAAAAGCAAATCCCCAAACATAAATTATTTAATTACTTAAGCTAGATTTTAAAGTAGCCTTGAAGTATCAGGTCTCTGCTAACTTTCCTGGAAAGATTGGCTTTGATTAGAGTTTCATTAAATTCACTAAAACAAAAAAAACCCAATTCTTGAATCAAGTATATATTCAGTAATCGGCCAAGCCAGAATGGACCGGCTTCTCCCAGCACAATGACCTTTGGTTTTCCAGCTGAGTTCCACAAGCACAGGAGAAACAGAAGACAGCAAATGCCAGATCCATACTCCACCATGTGAGCAGCTGACTCCAAGTGCTCACATCCAGAGTTCTCCCCTGCTAGTGACTGATATTCCCACTCCCATTCCGGACGGGCTGATGTCTCCTCAGACACCGCATTCCGCACTGAGCTCACGCTGCCAGCAGATGTGAGGGTGCTGCTTACTCAGCTCATGAACGCTTCCAGAGTGGCTCTGCTGCCTCAGGCTGCACTAAATTAATCCCAGCAAAGACAAGGTTTATTTGCTTCTCCAATAGTTTCAACAAAATACTGATGGTGCAGCTCTGAGCAAGGCTAAGGCTAAGTGAGCGCTGGAGACAGCCTTGGAAAAGCCAGAGCTCGGCTGGAATGCTCTTTCAAGTCCACATTACCTACAGGGTATTCACCTCAGAAAATGCACTTACCCTTTACAAGATACTGCTGTTTGCTCTTCAAATGTTTACACAGAGAAAACTGTTACTCACAGTGCATATATACATTTTAGTCAAGGACACGGAGGTAGCCAGTGAGGGTAATAAAATCAAACAAAGGGCAAGCTATGGAACCTCTTTCCCAAAGCTCTAAACTAGAAGGAAGACAACAATTTTTTCAGCAGAAATTATTTTCAAGATGCCTGCCATTCTCACAGATTCAACTTTTGCATGGCTGATTTTGGTTTAGATTTTTACGATCATAAAATCAAACCTAAATTAACAAAGGCAGACCAACTTATTTTCCATTTTCAATACCTTACGTAGAAGAAATGTCTTGTTCTACATTGGGAAAGTGAAGTTTTTCCGTCTATTCTGAAAGTCAGACCCATTGTATTACTAAACTCATTCTTTTTCCCTTTCACCTGCCTATTGAGTCAAAAAACTGCTACAAATTGAGTTTTACACACTGATCTCCTGTTTTTTGCCTATCACATTGCACATGCTGAAATACATATCTACACCACAGCAAAATTCTAACAGGTACGTAAAAAAGCCAGCACAGCAATAAGCTGAATATTTTTAATCAAATACAATTCAATTAACTAAAACACGATTTTAGTTGGACAGTCAGAATCAGCAACACAGGAAAGAAATATGAAGAACTTACAACAAACTTTACATAATTGCAAATGTTTAGAAATAACTCATGTATTAAGAAAGCTGAAATCTGGTATTTCAAACTGCAGGTTTCACATGTGAGAAGGAACTTCTCTCCAGCAGCATTTATTCCACATATGCTGATAATGGCATTACTGCCAGTAGGAACACTCAAACGCTAAACTGTAGGCTAGGCAATAATAAAAAAGTTTGTCTGCTCCTGGTGAAACATAGATTTTCTACACCCAAGCTACACAAAATATGCGTTTGAACAATATCTAACAGTGAAATATAGAACTTGTACAATATTTTGGGTTTCAGGAAGTTTTCAGCTTCCTGAGTAGTACTTAACTTTTTTTTGGGTTCAGCCTTGACCTGCATTTGTGGCTTTTCCATGGCCATTTGTAAAAATTATTCTCATGGAGTAAAACTTTCTGAAGGGCACTCTGTGAGTGACACAGACTCTGAAGACATGTGGGAGGACATGGAACTCTAACTTTTGTCTGCAAGATAACTGAAGGGAAAATATTTTCAATCTTCTAAATAATAATCTTCAGTCATGAAGATACAAAATAGTCACGTTTATTTGTAAATAAAGAATTTTTCAGTGAGTAGGTTTTTATATTAAAAAAAAAATCTTAACTGTCCTTGAAATACCCACTAACTCAAACCAGCAGATTATTGAAAAAACTGTTGGAAATCATTACTTTTTAATTCTTTAAGTTTCAACAGAAAGAAATATTCTACAGGTGAGCTGGAACCTAATTATTTCTTCTTTTTTTTCTGATTCTGCCAAGCATGTTTTTCAACTAACACACTCAGCCTGACACTCATCCTCAAGGAACTGCTCATTACAATCTTTGCCAGCCTGAGCTTCCTGATATTTACAACTTTGTATAGCTATTTTCTCAGAAATACAGCAGTAAAAAAGTTTTTAAGCTAGTTAAATGAACTATTTACAGCTGGAACAGATCTGACAGATTCTACTTCCTCCACCAACACTGTTTGTTAGGGTCCTACAGTCATGACTTTGTCACAGAGGGCCTCAGCAGGGTTTAATGGGAATGTCAAGGTTGGTACTCAAGCCTTGTGGCAGAAGCAGTGAGAGAGAATGGAGGATAAAGCAACACAATGGTGTTGCCTTATTTTCCCTTCTCCCAAAGGCAAACTGGTATAAGGTAGAAGAGTTAGGCTTAAGTTATCAAGCCACAGGAAATGAAACTCATGAATGGCAACAGAAACACAGGAGAATTTCATCACGTCTCCCTGTTGATGGCCTCTAAAAGTCACCAGCTCCTGAGTTTTAATACTGTACACCATCTCTTTTCAATCATGTTTCTGAAATAC
Organism: Ploceus nigricollis; assembly: GCA_013399945.1. Taxonomy (NCBI): domain Eukaryota; kingdom Metazoa; phylum Chordata; class Aves; order Passeriformes; family Ploceidae; genus Ploceus; species Ploceus nigricollis. Next base: position 372,456 of record VXBC01002115.1, on the reverse strand, counting down.
CAGCTCTGAAATTTCTTTAAAAAATGCTACTGTGTTTAGTTCAGTAGCTGAGAGTTCTGTATGGAAGCTCCTGAGATTCTGCATCCTTGGGAAAGCTGGTACAGCAGAGAACCCAGCAGGAGAGCTCAGGAATGAAACAGAGCCCAAGGTAACAGAGGGTCAGAAACCTCAAAGACCTTCTAAAGCCACTTCACTTTCACTCCAGGCTCTTCATGCCCCTTTCTGAACTCTCTTGAATATTTAAAAAATGCCACATACTATATTTTCCTTTTTTGTTTCTCCATTAACCTCTACAGAAGAATACCTCTAACAACAAAATATTAGAACATAAAATACTTCTTTCCTTGCAGGACTAGGCTCAAATTCTGCTTTCTCCCAGTACTGCATCCCCATCAGTGGTGAGCTGCAGATGCTTGAGGAACACATTTAATAGAATTATTGTTTTCCTACTACATAGAGTTAGACTTCTGGCAGACAGAAACTGTGGTTTGAAAGAGTTTGCATCTGGACTTACGTATTTAGTAGCCATTGACAGACCTATTCTTCAGTTATTTATTTCCTTTAGGAAATAGTTTGTACCAGTATATTGCACCATCTCATCATGCCAGAAGGAAAAAAAAAACAGGCTGAGATTTTCCAATTCAGTAAGCTGGCAATTTTTTTCAGAGTTTCTCCAGAACAATGCCTCAATTAAGCAAAATGATAAATCATTCTCCATTTAAGGGGAGTGAGAGAATAGACACAAAAATAATTTTCTGACAGTCATCTCAGAAAACATGCCATCTCTAACATTATATTCTAATTAGAAATGATAAATTCCATGGCTCCTTTTTAGTTTTCTTGATTTTCACATGCTGGTTGTCAAAACACAAAAAAAGCTTAGAAAATGTGGTTTTGCTTTCTATGTCCATATTGAACCCTTAAGGCTTTTGCTCCTTAAACTGCTTAATCTGGCCAAGTGAAAAAAATCTTCTTTTCCAAAGCATTTCCAAGAGAGAAATTACACAAGCTCCTTCTTGAAAAGAGCTTTTTGAAAAATGTTACCATGGTTGTTGTTCCAGTGAAAAAGAATCTCATCAATTTACCAGGAAGTAGCCAGTTAATAAATCATTCATCACATTGCTTTGCAACAGCCATTTCATATATTAAAATTTTAGGGTTTATGAAGCAATCTCTAGTACAGCAGAGGATGACAGATAATGAAGAAAAGAAAGTCTTCGTCATAGTTCTACGGCTGTTCTCCCACTTTCTACAAAAGCAAATTTACAGAAAAAGACACAAAAACCGAACAAAACAAAAATCCAAATACAACTAGCTCAGCTATGAGGTGCAATGGTCTAATGAATGCTTCACCCAGCAGAATCATCTAAAATATTCCTGGTGGTCTTCCAGAAGACAGAGAGGAAACAAAGGAAAGGAAAGGAAAAGAAAGTTTAAGAAAAATTGATGACATCTTCCATAAAAAAACCCTCATTTCTCTCAATTGAATAATTCATACAAATGTGATTTTTTTGTTGAAGATAGGTCGTTCAAATATATACACTTATTATTGGCTGGTTTAACTACCAATAACTGCCAGGCAAGGGGCAAGGGCTACCAAAAATTCTTCATCTCATAGTAGCCTGGAATTATGACTACTAGGGTTGATAAAATTACTACAACTAAAACACCTCTATAAAATTCCCTCAGTTCTAGAGCTAATTTGGATAATAATTGTTGCTATTCGTTCATGCCAGGACCTTTTCCCCTGTTCCCTTCTAGTACATTCTATTCATTTCCTTACTGCTTTTCCATCAACAATACAACTGTTTCTATCCTCAGCTTCTTTGTGATGTATATGAGTAGCAGTCTCAAAACCAATGTGCTTCACAGATACACCCTTAGAACAGGTGTAATTAATTTTCATACACTCTAGACAAATCCTGAAGTGAGTTCCTTAGAAGACACTAGTTAATTTAAAGGAAAGAAAGAAAATCTTTCTCATACCTTCTCAGGGTTTAACCTTCATTTTAAAACCCTCGCTTTTTCTTTTCAAATCTGGTGCAAGCAAAAAAGAAAGGAGGACAGTTCATCAGCTGCCTTCCTGGACACATAAAGAGTTATTTGAAACCTTTATCAACATTTTGCAAGAGACTTCTCTTTAAAATCCAAGTTCCCACCACTTCCTTTGTGGTTCCACTCAAACTGTGGGCAATAGCATTAATTAAAACCAGTCAGCCAGATTCAGAGTATGCGTTCTGTTTGTTGTTTTAAATTGTTGAATATCAATTACCTTATTATTTTGTGATTAGCATGAAACATATGCATCTATGTCTTGTGGCTTTTGGCAGTGATTTAAAAAAAAAATCAGCAACTTTGCATAAGGCTGTAAACCAGCATGTTTCCAGGCATTTTTAGCGCTGACTAGAGCCATTCTCAATCTGCTCACCAGCATGAAGTTAATTAGGAGAGGCATGAAGCTTATGGCTGGGTGCAGAAATCAGCAATGGAGCAAAATTATCCTTTTTTTTGGCATCAGCCAGTAACTGCCACTGTGTCTACATGATTTTTTTTTTTTAATGCTTTTACTGTTAAGTATCAGTTTAAGCTTTAACTTTGTATCTTATCCAATTTTCTAAATCCTTCAATGAATGTAAATTGATGAACACATGAAAACGTAGGGAACTAATTACGTGGAGCTCAGGGAGGTACAATAATGTACTAATTTCCAGAAAATCCAGTTTCAGACATGGCCTTGGGATTCCTTTAGCAGCAGTTCATTTTTGACCAGAGTGCAACTGGCCATTTTATTCACAGAATGCCAAGCCAAGCTTGTGCTGCAACACAAACCCCTTAGCAGAATATCCATGTAAAAGGGAAGCTCCCTGAAAGCATCATTACAGTACACACAGGGGAAAAAAAAAAAAAATCACTGCAGCCTTGGATAAGTGGATTTCATCAAGGCCCTTTCTATTTTTCTTGTTACAAGATCACAGTGAAAGCAGAGGAAAATTACGAAAGAGACATAGATAGGAAAATCTTCCTACAAGTGTCCCTAGTAATATATTTTGCTCCTTATATCATATTAGATAAGGGCTTTATTAGGAAAGAGGGTGCATTAATCAAACAAACAATAATCTAGGACTAGATGAAATTCAAACTCCTTTGTTTTAATTCATTTTTGCAAACTAAGAATGGATTTCCTTGGCTAGGTCACCTTTTACAGCAAAAGGACTTCTCAGCTACATAATAAAGCATTTGTTACCCCTGCTATGCCTCAAAATGTGCGCGTACATTAGTTTTTCGATTTAGACAGTCTGCTTTTAGAATTACTCCCAAGCATCCCCCTCTTTACTGTATTTTAGTTCGTAGTGTGTGGAAGTCCTGCAAAGTGTGAACTGGATTCCCTTCAGGTGAAGCCAAGACAGAAGACAAGGTCCTGGAGAGGAGCTAAGGTCATTCAGGCCAAACGTTTGGATCAGACCTCGTTTAAAGTAAAAGCCCCAAAAGTCACAAAGAGCTGATGCTGGGGCCTTACCCCAACCCTTTCACTACTATTGCAATGAGTGTCTGTCAACATCAATATAAACTGACTCTTGTTATGCGTCCTCTGGTCTATGCTAGCAGAGTTTCACCACAGAAAGCTGAATCTCACACCCAATACAGTTCTCATACACCAAGGAGACAACATTAGCTGTGCACGAGGGGGCACAAGGGCACATGGTAGGATGGAGTAACAGGAGCTCGGATAATTTCAACATGAGGAAGATTGGGATATTCCAAGTCATCCCCTTTGTTCTCCCCTTTAGAAAGCAACATTACAATGGCTCTTTTTCAGAAACTGCTACTGTCTCTTCCAACACTGACATATGTTTTTATTCAGAGTACTTCTTTAGGAAGTGCCATGAGCTTATCACATTCATTAAGTGAACCCTTCTCTGATTGTTTAACCCTCAAAACAGTTCTCGGAAAGAGGACCCACACTCTTTGGAACATTGATTCCAAATGACACAGAGTACGAAACACCAAAAGCCAGGAGACACCAGGATGGGTGACTTAAGATGGACTCCCAGCCTCCCAAAACAAAATGTATCCAGCACATTGACATCTCTTGCATCAACCACTACCTGTGAGCTTCAAAGCACAAATCAGGACGTGGACTTTGAAACTAGATACAAGTTCAGACAGAACCACCAGGTTATTTCAAAACTCCATAATTACAGCATTCCATCATGTCAAATTCGCATTAAAACATAATTAGAACATTAACATTTTGCTAGATAAATACAAAAGATGAATTTTATAATGGGGACATCAATCAAATATTGGTATGTCTGACCTTAACTTTTTCTCTGCTTTGAAGAAGATTTAAAGACAGTCAGGATATCACAAACAAAAACCCCAAAATGTTACCCACAAGTGGGAACTAAGTCCTACAAAGCATGTAGTTTTCCAAAAGGAAAGAAATGTTACCAATAAAGCAGATAAGTACTGAAGAGTAGAGATGGCAAAAGGAATCAGAATTTAGAGTCACAAATTATATTAAATCTCACTATTTTTACCATGTCTTGCTTGTAGCAAAAGCATGCTTACCTCTGATAAACTTTTGCAAAGAAATACAAATAATTTTCCCTCTTTTACTCATTATTCAAACCAGAGATCCTTGAAGAACTCTGGATTTGGGGAAAAGATGAACACACAGAGGAAGCTGCTGCATTTTTCTAAATTCAGAATTAACATTAGAAGAACTTAGAAGAAGAACAAATCAAATAGTGAGAGCACATCCCTGAAACAATGAAAACTCTGAAATCCAGTGAAACTTTGGGTTCTAATGAAAACACCTTGATACTGCTAATTCTTCTGAAGGTAGAGATAAAAAAAAAAATCATGTATACTCAAGACAATAATAAATGACCCATGAGTGACTAAATAGAAAGAAAAGACACAATATTTACCATCATAGCTACCAACTCCAGCAGTAATGTTTCCTTAAAATGGAAAATAAATAACGGAAATAAATATGTTGGAAATGCAAAAATTAACACAATTTAAGTACTGCACAAATACTGCATTAAGTACATCATAAGTACACCCAAAATACAAACAAGCATGTCCATTACTGATCATAGAAGAATCACATTAGACTGCTGCTATTTCTGTGCATATAAGGGATTTTTAAAAATATTTCCCCCTTATTTATTCTTTTGTTTTGAAACAATTTCTTGACAGCGGTCAAGCAAAAGGAAGGATTCAAACTGCTTGCTGGTAAGGTAAAAAGTTTTGATACTACGTTCTTAGTATTTTGAAGAACAGTTTTCCCTATCCTGACTCTGGTTTTACTAGGTAGTCACTACTTCATAGCAATCATTTTATGTCCAGGAAAGAGCTGTCATACTATAGCTACTTTTATATAAGCTTAAATTCTATATGAAGACAATTACAAATAAGGTAGTGGAAAGAATGGGCAAGTTTTAGAAAGAGTAACAATACTCTTCTGTTCTGTCTTGGCTTTGCTCCACTAATTGGCTGAATTGTGCAGGATTGCTGGGAAGATTAATTGAGGCTAATGAACAGAGGTGCCTGCAAAGGGCAGGAAAGGCCCAACTCTCCAAGGCTGGTCACAGGGGCTGCTTTCAAAGCTAAAGATATATATAAATAACACTAAGTTAGCAACAGGAACTTGTCACAAGGCACAACAACAACCAAAATCATGTAACCCCATTCCTTATATCTACGTGCTTTTCCAAACCTAAAAAAAAAGCTTGCAAAAACAATAATAAAAAAAAAAATCTAAGCAAAACCAACGAACTAGCTCTAAATTTAGTCTTAGTCATTTAGTCCCCTGCCAGCTGAAGCTGTTCATCCATTTAGACCTATGAGATGTCCTCAGGTGATACATTAAATGTTGCCTGGGAGTCCTGGCTGCAGGTGGCCTGGTTTCTGTGAGAACCACATCTGGAACATGTGCCGCCTCTCCAGAGCAGAGAGCCAGAGTTCCCAAAGGCTCTTGTCAGCCCTGCAGGCTGAGGCTAAATGGCCGCCTGAAGTTCTGCTAATCAATTAGCTCAGCTCCAGGCCAGCCCAGAAAGGGAATGGTTCAAAGGGAAGGGTGGGGAGCAGCAGGACAAAGCTATCTCTTGCACTGGAAGAGCTTTTCATGTGTCTCTGTGCCTTGAGCATTGTTGTGCCGCCGAAGAGCCGCGCTAATCAATGTTCAGGGCTGCTTTAACACACAAGTACAGAGCTGGCTATTCACTGGTGATTTACTACCAGGCCCAACACACAGCTTACACGAAACAAGCTGGCTCTTTGGAAGCTGCCACCAAGGGACAGGAGAAGGGGGACGTGGCACCTCCATGTGACAGCCACGCAAGGGCAGCGCGGCGCGGGCCACCGCCCCACAGAGCGTTTGGATTAGCAGAATTGTATAATTGCTGAGAATCCGGAAAATTAAAGCTCGCACAGTCATGAATGCTGCCATTATGTACACATAACGTCCTAAGTGTCATTTAGAAGTGCCTGCAACCGAGGCTATAAATTAAGATATCCACACCTCCCTCTGAAGGTTGTGGATGTTTTAGAGCAGTGAGTCCTTACACAGAGGAAAATAAAACCAGTTTTCCAAGTTTCTATGGCTCTAGATGTATTCGACAAGCTCTTTTCATTTAACCCTGAGAGAGAAGTTTCAAAAGCATCTTTCATTGACGAGGGAATTTCAATTTAAAACTTTAACCAAAACATCTCAGTTGTCTCTGAAACCCTTTCTCTGGTCATACGCTTATATCCCAGAGCACACATGACAATGTAGTATCTTCTCAACAAATCCAGCCCTTTTAAAGATTACTCAAGAAGAGGGACAAAAAGCACTCTGACCTCAAAGACTCTGAAATTTTAATTTCTTATTTTTCCTCATCAATGCCAGAAATAACAATTGCACATTTCTGTTCTTACAGGGCAGTTAGTACTTAAATTTTCTGCTGAGATATACAGATATTTTTAAAGCAAAAACACTACTACAGGACACCCCACATTTAGGATGCTCTTGCATAAGATACAAATTATTATCATGCAAACATAAAGAACATAAATGACACGGCTGAATTCTTAACACACATCCATTGCTCGAAGAAGAAACAATGAGAAGCTGTTTCAGGAAGAAGGAAATCACTGCAATTCAAAATACAAAGACCATGACAGCAGCCAAAGGTCAGAAGTTTAAAAGTGTGCCAAAAAAGCTCTGACACTGGCCCAAAATAGGCATGCTGCAAAATGCCATCTGTGCAATGTATGTAAATGTAAATGTTTTTGTGATCTGTCTGAAAACTCGAAGGAAATATAACCACAGCCTGTGAACAATTTCACTTTGCTATTTCTAGGAAATTCAGGTGTAGGATCTGTATTCAAGGAGTGAATCCTCACACTGGCTTTTATTTTGCTTTAAAGGATACAACCCCTCTGATAATTCTACTTTGAATACAACACACACAGACTCTTCAGCGCCTTTGTTGGCTGTTGGAAAAACAGTGCAAAACCAGATGTAGCATTTGGCTGTACAGCACTAAATCTACTAATATTACACTAAATAGATCTGCCTCGGTGTCTGCTGAGTGTCCTTAAAATAAATTTAAAATTTTTAAAAAGTACTCTTCCTAAATTCCACATCATTTGATCCAATGTTTTCAGCCAATAAAGCACTCTGAGTTTTTGTATTTAGTCCTCACAATACATTTGTTTTCACAAAGCTTTAGGGGAATACTTTATTATATATTCTAAATAAAATATGGCTTTAAAAAAATCTGAAAACTTTTCTTAAAGCAACAGCAATAAATTTCAGAGCCAAAAGAATTAATTCATGAATTTTCATACAAAATTCTCTTTAAAGATATTAAAAAAAAAAACTCTGAAACCTCCTCTATGCTTTTTATTTCTAAGTTTTACTTGAAAAAACACTCTAAGTACACAAAAGTGTACATAAAGCATAATACACTGATTTTTTTTTAATTGCACTGCAACTCTATTGACTGAGAGTCCTACAAGTACAACATTAACCTAAGCACTAAGTTTCAGTGTGATGGCTGGTTAGTGTAATATTGTACTTCAACTGACCTGAAGGTTTAAAATATTCCCCAAAGAAGGGACGTAGCTCAGAATTAAAGACCCAAGCAATTTAAATTTTATGGCATTTTTCTAAAATTACCCCAATTAAATATGAGAAAGTGAAAAAGTACGTCAAGGATTTGGCTACGAAAGTTACATCACAATTTATCAGTAAATCTTAATATATACACCTACATATATATATTCTTTAAAATACCTTAACCTACTTGTCAGGGGAAACATAAAACAAGGTATAGCAATTAAAAAAATAATAATAAACATGAGTTACAGAAACTAGAAAAAATTATCTCCTTGGGGAACAGCAAATTTAAGTCTTACAAAGCCCTGGAAGAAAGGAGGGCTGCAATCATTACATTTGCAAATGATATGGAATCACGGAAAGTAAAAGCATTGAAGAACAGAAGCAGAGAAGCATCAACTCTGAAGAAATGTATGAACAAAATCAGGCATGTGGGTGGAATATATTCTGCACTGAGGTTAAAAAAACATATTCACTTTAACTATGAACTATAGGGGGAAAACTGGAATGAGCCTGGAAAACACTCAACATATTCACAAGAAAAACTTGCATGAAGAAAAGAAGATTGGTGATTCCAGGAGGATTACAGGCTTCAGGCAGCCATTAGTAAAATTATGAAGTATTTTAGATAAGGATTCATTCGTTACCAAAGTATTTACTTGGTTCAGAGAGAGGCTGGAAAGGACACAAGTGTAAGTTTCTCTACTAGAATTGAATGTACAAATTGGCATCATAATGAGACAAAATGCAGAGAGGATTATTTGGGTCAATTTGCAGTTGATGCAAATCTGGATGGAGTTACTCACTATGGTGTTTATTTAAATAATCTAGTTTTTGATTGATGGAAACACAAAGAAAGAGGGAAGAAAACCAGAGCAAGTCTCAGGCCTATCATGTATAAAGTACACAGACTTTGAAATCAGCCATGAAGAATGTGTATTAGTTACTCCAGTAACAGCAGTCTGAGGGAAAAAAAAAAGGCAAGAAGGAAAAGGATTATAAAGAGCCAAGAATCCATTGTTTAGCTAACTATGGAGCAATTTAAAAACAAGTGTCTTTTTCAAAACCAGATTACAGGATGAAGTATGAAAACAGAGGATAAAATTTACTAAATCTCTTGTAATACTTAGAAATCAAAGCTCCAGCCATAAGGAAACCATGATAATTCAATCTAAGTTCTTCAAATATAAAGATGTTTCCCTCACTTAACTATATAAGTTAGTCTATAGCTTTAGCTGGTTCTATAGGTCCCTGCTAGAACTCAGGGTGTAGGACAGGAAACTTAAGGCTGAAGCTTTGCATGCACACACTGTTTACTGATTTACTAGAAAAAGAAGTCCTACACCTAAATGCACATCAGTGTTGCAGAGATACTTGAACAGGAATGGTCTGGTTCAGTTTTAGACCAAGCAGACCATGCACACTGCATGGACCCCAGTGAGAAACAGGGCCATTGCCAGCTCATGGGCTCTTTAACAACAGTTTAATTAAAAACTTAAAATTATCAGTGGGACCGCTGGTCCTAGAGAAATCTGGATGGTTCATTACTGGCCATCACCCTTACTGGAGGTCTCTACTATTCCAAAACTTTAAAGAACTGTGATTGCAGCCTCCCAGCTTCAGAATCATTATTAGTTCTTGAATCAATGTCAGTAATTCATAAAAGCTGCAACTCAGTCTTTATTACCTGGGCTGTCACGGGAGAAGCATTACAAAAGCTCTCACCACAGGCACATGCTTTGGTCACAAAACAATTCAGATGATTTTACTGATACTACTCAGAGGAGTAAGAGTTACAGGAAGACTGCTAGCCCTGCCTGTAAATCAAGACTACCATAACATTTCTATCTGTAAGAAACACAGAAATAAATTAAGTAATAAAAAATAATCTTTCAAAAACAGAGCAAGAGCAGCTACTGGCCTTGCCTCATATCCTGCCAGCGTAAAGAATTCCTGCTCACAAGAAAAACAGTCCATGTTGGAAGCAAGCAGAGAGGCCAGTGGGAATGTGAAAAGTGTAAGGTTATTATTTCTAGACTTTCATTGCCAGAAATGTGATCAGAGCTCCAGGAAGACGCAGGAACCAGAAGACAAGGCAATTTCAATGGTAACCACAAGAACGCCAGAAGTCCAGTTATGCGCTGCTGTGGCTCTTGAAATTATATCAGTATGACCACATAAGCCTTCATAGATATTTAATTTTAGTACAAGAAAAGTTGTTTCAGCAAGGTAGCCAGTTGTCCAAGATGCACAGAATGAACTCAGGAATGTATCCAGAAAAAACCCCAACTAATTTATTTGCTGGTTAATAAATGGATGACTTTTTCTTATTTTCCTATCTGAACAGTAGGAGGAAAATACCTTGAAAAGTACATATTTTAATTCATTATTGCATTCTCAGTTCTAGTACTACCAGCAAAGATTTGGAGGGTGGGGAGGCAGACAGGTGGTACAGGGGGGAATTGTCCAAAGAATATCGTTAAAGAAACAGCAGTCTGGTCCACATACAGAGTTGGACTGTTTTAATAAATCAGTTCAACTTCACATGTTGACACGTTTTAATGGCTCTACCACTGACTTGTATATTTTAACACGTGTCCGTAAATATACAGAAATAATCTAGGCTGACACAGGCAGTTTGAAATCAGTATAAATATTCAGCTGGGATACTAAACTTATTCAGTTAAGTCAGCTTCAAAACCTACTTTGAAAAGTAAACAAAGCTTAGCAAGTGCATATGCGTGACTGTAAAACACTTATAAACTCCCCATGAGTCCAAATCCTAAATGTGAAAGAAGTCCAGTTAGGGTGCAGCTTCTACAAAAAAAAAAAAAGAGTTTTGGTTTTGTGTGTGTTTTAAATGTATTTGAATAGAAAAACACTGATATGTGACACCCTCGTTTCTTTAATTTGCTGTTAAAGGACCACCAAAAAAAAAATTCCCTTTATATTCAAAGCAACTCTACTAAATAAGCCTTTGACAAAGTATCATTCCTAAATACACACAGAATTGTCACACAAAGTGACATTAACAGTAGGCCCCTGCATCTCCTGAACACCGGTCTACTTTACTGAATTCCCATCAAACACCCCTGGTACTGGTATATATATTTATCATGATGTCTCCTGACTTCACACATAATTTTGCCTTTTTTTTTAATCTCAGAAGACAGACAATGTTTCCTCCTCTTATCAGTTGGCTTTTAGGAGAAAATAAAAAATAATTAAGAACACACATAAAAAATAAACAAAAACTAACAAAATAACTTGATACGGAGGGTTCTTGAGTTTGAAAATGTGACTTGGAAGGCCAACCAAACTAAAAACCTAGGACTGATTGATCAAAGGAAAATTCAATTCACTTACTGCGATAAAGAGAAAACTATTTCCTTATCATTCAGTTTTCATAATTGCAATGGATATTTTTAAACTACAAAAGTCTAGAAAAAATTATATTATTAAAATTCAAACAACAGTAGAAATCTATTACTCGAAACCTCAGAACAAATGTTTGTATCTTCTGTGTAATATAACCAAAAAGAAGACAAAAATAAATAAAAAATAGGGACCTTGATAAATATTTGCTTTATTGTCTTACATTTTTTCTTTCTTCCGGAATATTTTCCCCTCCAACTATTGTTATATCATTGGAGTGGAAATTGCTTCGTATATAACTCAGTATTTAAGGTAATGTCATAAATGTTTCTTTTCGTTTAATTGCTCCGATGAAAACCTGATGTTGTAGATATTGTAGTGTAGACATTGCAGCAGGATCCCCAGGACCCAGAGGCATCAAGCCAGCATGGAATCTCAGAAGTTCCCTCTGACAGGAGGGAGCCAGAGCTGTGTCAGGACTTGATGGCCATGAGAAGTGACAGTCATTTCTGCACGTCATGGAGAGCTGATCAACCAGCTCCACTTCATTACAGCACAGCCCTGCAGTGGCATTCATTATCAGAACCAAAGGGAAGCCCTGCCCCGTGTTAAACACAATACTTTGAAAAAGAAGAAATTTTAACAAGACCACAGTAAAGACAAAAAAAATATTTTGTTAAAGGACCCAAATTTGAAAAGTCGTTTTCAAAATGATGGAACAGCATCTAGAAACTAATTAAAATTCAGCACAAAACAAAAACCTTGTTGAGGTGGAGGAAAACGTTCTTGCACAGAAATTCTTTAAACCTGTAAAATGTTATTGGCTCCTGCTTTCTTACATGTAGGAGACACACAAGCCATCATCTCTTCACCCGTTCCTTTGGTAAATTAGACCACATCAAGTGTCTCCTGTAAGAACTTTTGTGATAGCCCAACTTCCCCTCTGTGATGGCCATTTTCATGCTTGTTTTCTTTCTCTCATTATGTCAGTTTTTCCCTCGTCTGCACTGTCCTCCCCCCATACTGGTTTAAAAATAAATAAAGAAATAAAGGAAGAAATTCAGTAGTTAATGGTCATGTCCAAGGGAAAATGAATATGCCATTTGATTTGCTTATGAACATTTAAAAACAGAACATAAAAAATATCTACTTTTTTCCTAGTCACTAGGCCAACCTTTATAGACTAAACACTTTTCCTATTAATTCATCTTTCACCAAAAGATCTACCAAGCTCAGGAAGAAAAAGTAAATCAAGTTTCCAGAAAACCTCCAAAACATCAAAAAAGAATCATTAAAAATTAAACACACCTACTAACTATACCATGCTATAAATATTAAATTGGTCTAAATATAACATATTTATTGACACAAATTTTTAGAGCTGGATTTTTTTTTAAAATCTAGCGAGAGTGCACATACTAGAACAGGATGTACTTAGTATTAAGCAACCCTATATCAGATCAAAGGATTTCAGAGCCATTTCTAGCCAGAGAATGACATTATTTATACTACTGTCTCCACAGAGGATAAATCCATTTCTTGTTTGAAAAGGTTAGGCAATAAAGGGAGATTTATAAAACTAGTACAAATAATTGGTTTCCTTTTCCTTATCCCCTCTTGGCTGCAGTACTCGTTGGATAACCTTAAACCTCCACCCAGTCTGAAGCAAAATATTTCCACTGAGATTTTACCGTACTGTTTTCCTAAAATATCTACATAATTATCATTGTTTCTACTGAAACAAGCCACTATTTTAAAGGGAGGCACATCTACTAATATTTTTTCAGAGTGTCCCAAAGTTCTCATTATATAAAACTCATTTTTCACAAAGTCACCTGTACTATTTTGCTTCTCTATGGAAAACAACAGCTATAAATATTCAGGATACAAAAGATGGGAAGATATTTCTAGTTTATAAACACAAATATTAATAATTTATTTAAAAGAGAGTGAAATCCTGCAAAAAATAAGAATGCAAACAATTACCTTAATAACCTCTGAAATCTCTAAACTGATGCTAGGTTTTATTATGGTTTACTTCATAGTTTGGTTCTTGGTTTACTAATATCAGTGTTAAATCAATTAAAAAAGACAATAAAATATTTAACTTGCTAGATAGAGGTAGCCCTTTGGAAAAAAAAAATGCTTGACATGCTGTGGCAGTCATTAAGAAAATTTCCGAATAACATTTGTAAATCAGCAGTTCCAAGACTTTACTGCATTTCACACTATGTCATTGATATTGTCACCAACATTACGACCTCTTTATAAAAGCATGTCCGACTTGCTGATGACTATCCCCAGGTATACTACATGAATAAAACCACTGAAAATTGCTTCTAAATAAAGATGAAGAGATGAGACTCTGAATGAACTCTTAGGTATCTTATGTTCTGTTTACCCATAATGGAAGCAGAACAATGCCAGAAAAGAACAAGAATTCTTTTTCTGTGTAATTAAAAATAAAATCCAACTAAACCATAATTGTACAGGAGGGATTTCTCAGCAAAATGGTTCAGTGCTGGTTTTCATGATCTCATTCAGCAATTCGATCCTGCTCAGCAGAAGACTCGGATACCTACTTATTAGGAAGTTTCATATACTTAAAACTTCTTGATTTCCAAGTGACAGAAGAATGAGCTTCAACATTTTGCCAAATTACTACTTAAATATTTGGTGTTTCACTGATGACAGGTTGCAAATTAATGCAAATTACTACAGGACTTAACGCACAACTTTAACACCTAGGCACCAGAAATTAGGGAATATTTGCTTGAATTCATTTCACACAGGCCTTGAAGCAATAGATCAGGCACAATAGCTAGAGTGCAACTTTTTACCTAAAATGGACAAATTGAATAGAACAAAAGAATATTTGAATAGAACAGAAGAATATTTAACTTGCCTATAAATAAATGCAGTTTTCGAAGACTTATTACTCTCTATTGGAAACACTCCATGAATATCCAGCCAAAGGAATGATGTAAAAACCACAGATGTTAGGAGGGAGAATGTCCCCTTAGTTTTTGCCACTAAATCTGTGAATAGTCAATTGCCCCTATATAATACATATATAACTATATAACAAATTGCAACAAGCTAACAATTGGTTAAACAAAATCTAGTCAGGCACAGTTGACACTAGGCTCAGAATCCTGAAAGTAAGTGGTATTCTTCTAAAATATGTTAAGAAGCAACTGTTGAGTTGGTCACAAGCACAAGAGAATCTTGAAGAAGAATTATTTACTGCAGTGACCGTAACAAAATACATTTAACATGAAGAGGGGAAAATAATGAACAAGAATAAAGAGGGGTACTACAGAAATCAGGAAGTGTATTTTTGCAAAAAGAACATCAGGAGAGAACTTAGAAAGGTAGCATGCTCGTACCTGACACAGACCTGATACGTTTGACACAGAACAATTCAAAGATCCCGTAAGAGAGCCCTCGTATTTTGGAACTTTTAACCAAATATGTCGGTATGCCAACAAAATGCCAGAGAGGACACCTGCTCTTTTCTTTCTCAAAGTAGAGTTTTGTGGGTTTGCTTTGTTTCTACACTGCATCACATTCTGAAAACAGCTCCACAATGGTAATAAGTCACTGAGGGTGGAAAGGACCTCTCAAATCCTCCAGTCTAACCTTCCTGCTCAAGCATGGTCAGCTAGCACAGGGTGCTCAGGTCAACTACGTCCAGTCAGGTTTGGAGTATCACCACAGAGACTTCATGACCTCTCCTGTTTCCCCCTTTCAGTGAGTTCTTCTGGTCAGAGGGAATTTTGTGTCGTTTTGTTTGTCCCCATTGTCTCTTCTCCGGTCACTGGGCACTATTGAGAAGAGTTTGGCTTCCTCTTATTCATTCCTCTCCATCAGGTATATTCAGACACGGATAAAGATCCTCCTGAGCCTTCTGAAACAGAACAGCTCTCCCATATTTTTAATGATAACATTCCAACCTGATCTCCACTTTCCAGCTGTCTCTCAGTAATAACTCCTACTGACCCTACCATTTGTCTGAATTATTGAAGCCTGTTCTCACTCATTCAGCTCTTCAATACTGGAAAATATCCACAGTGGCTTTCCAGGGCTATACAATTGTATTCCCATCTACTTTCTTCAAAGTAATATTAAGTCATCAAAACTGAACAAAACCTCCGAAACTGTAACCAGGGGCAACATATTACACAGTACTTCCAGTATATTACACATGGGACCTGTTTCTGATATTATCTCTCCCTTCAAGTACTCCACCATTCAGACAGAAGCATGTAGCACAGTTTCTAGCTGTTTGTTTAGTTTTGCTCAAATAAAAATTGATGAAATGGACCATTTTTAAAGTCAGAATCAAAACCATCAAACTTAATAGTAAAACATTTTTTCTGAGCAAGATTACTAAGAATAAAAAAAAAATTCCCTTTTTTCTTCTTTAATCCCATTTTAATTCTCTTCCAGCTTATGGAAGTCTACTCCAAATGCTATTTTCTTCAATTGTGCTTCCTTTCAGTTTTACTGCAGTGCTCATCTTGGCTAATAGATGTCTGCAAATCAACCAGGCTGTCTGTCTCTCCCAGTACCTACTTACCAGAAGGTATAGCCCAAAAGCTAATGAGCTGCTAAACACTGCTGCCATTGAAGAGAGATGTATTGTGAATTTGCAATTTTGCCAAACACTACACACATAACTGATGATTCCTGTCAGTAGCTGTAGTGTGAGATCACGATTGACTCCAAGATAACAATTATAATGGAATACATTAAGGAACTCGTTACGGACAGGAGGCGCATAAAGCTTGTCACTGACTATGGCTTCATTTCTTTGATGCAGATACCTCATGAAAGCCTTAATGATTTGCCAGGAATTGTAGATGATCAGTCCATGAATAAAACTTTTCAATAGTTTTCCTTACTGCAGGGAAATCGCTAATTTTATTTATTTTGGAATATTAATCTCTTACATGCCCAGACAGAATAATGGCTAAATCATTCAGAAGAAAAGTATCACCATACAGTCATTTCACTCATACAATTAAACACCTGATTTACACACAAGAGCCTGAATTCCACACTGAACTTTACTCCCATCTGTCGTAGTTCCCATTTTACTGCAGAAGAGGAAAAGGCAGCCCAGAACCAGATTCACACCAAAGGATTTGATAAATGCACTCCTGTACTCGGTACACAAATCCTTGGTATAGTTTCCTTTAAACAACAAAGCCCTTTCATGAATCTACATGTTCACTAAAACTTTCATGTCAGAAGAAGCTACACAGGGAGAACATGAAATTTCATCATTTTCAAGGTGTGTTTTATCACTGTATTCATAAACCATATTTGTCTACTTTTAGATGATAGAGATGCATCTTCTGCAAGAAAAAGGGAGCGATTCTTTCCAAATATAGCAACACTTGAAAGTGTCCTTTATTTACATTCAATAACTCAGTGGTCAAAGCTCTTGCCATATGTCATCACATCCTCAGGGGCCATCTCCCTAATCATCTGGACTGTTACAAGAAAGGGTCAGAGATGTTTATTTTTGTTTATTCGTTTAAAATAAATAAATAGTGACAATTAAAAAAAGATCTGTTCACTCATGACCACTTCAAAATAGTATTCACATTTACTTTGCTCTCTTTCAGTGAACCTGTCGAGAATGTCAGACTGCAGATTTCAGTATGTTTTTCCAATTATAACTTTTCGTGCCACTTGAGCTCTGAGGTGCAGTGAATTTTACATAATGAAAAGAAAGCTACAACAGCACAAAGCTCAGGCTTCTTGGAAGGCTGCTAGTTTAAATGAGAAATGAAAACAAGGCAGCAACAAAATCAGACACATTTCAAATCAGAGGTAAAAAATAAAGCAATGCATCAAGCAAACTTCAGAAATTTTCTATTTATAATGTATTTTAACTCCTCACACCGGAGCTGATTGATCTGGAGGTCTTAAAATTGTATTTTTTATTACTATTATTATTTTTACTAGTTCGCTGTGCTTCATTATATAAACTCCAAGCTTGACTTTTTGCACCTAACAAAGCATAAAAGACTAAATCTATGAACCACTGCTTTCATTATACTCTCCCTTTTAAGGCCAAAACCCAGCTTTCAAGCAGCACTGAACATTATCTAAGTGCAGTGGCTCATGAAATACTGGACATTAAAATCAATCAGAGTTTATCCTGGGAGTCTAGACATAAAATAAGATGTTTCTCATGTAACTTTTAGAAATTAAATAGGAGAATTTTCATCACTGTAGCTGATCATCACTGTATGAGTGAAAAACATGGGGACAGAAAAGTGCAGACATTTTTTGGCTTATTTCATTAACAGGAATACCTGTTAAATGTGGATCTGTGAGCAGTAATCAGACAGGGAAAAAAAAAGCATTCTCCAAGGACATATATGATTAACAAGCTGGAACCAATTAAACTCAAATGAAATCCATTAGAACAGAAGTTCCTCAAAGTTCTGTTCATACCTCTCTGGGTGGCCACGTGCTACCTAGGCATGTACATGCAAAAAACCTAATGTTTCAAACAACTAGTAATCTAAAAGCAATACTATAAAGCCACCCTACATAATACTCTATGGTGGAACTCTAATTTGAGCATTGAGCAAAACTCTAACTTTGAAAAGCAAAAATCACTCTTTGGTGACATGAATTGAAATTTAAAAAGCCATCCACAAATCCCAGTATTTCTAGTTACTAAATCAAATTTTTATATATTATATATATAAATAAAAATCTGTCTTTAGTAGTATCTTTAAAAGGTTAACTTGAAAAATCAGAAATCCATACCTAAACTTGAAAATAATGTTGACATTTTCTAACTTAAATTGTTTAGGAGAAAATCATATCTACAGTTGTCTTTTACATTGAAGGTTAGCTGCAACAGTTCTTTTATCTGATGTTTCTTCTATCCTTAGTTTACAAGGAAAAAAAAAGTTTTACCAAATGACAATTAATTAGACAAAATGCTGCCAAATTTTAACTTTGCAAAGCAATTTCATTTCATCTCCTGTATCACAGACTCTCTAGGTAATTATTTCACTCTAGAAATACCATCAAAACAACTTTTCTAACTGTTCTGCAAGGTACTACATGTGGCAGCTCAGGGAGACTTCAAAGTGAAGGCCACATTCTTAACTGATATGAAAATTTCCAGCTCTAATGTTAATACACTGCAATTTCTGCAGAATTTCTTAGTCAGTCTTAGTTTAGTTATTCTCATCTTCATTGGAAATTAAATTCAAGCCTCAACAGCACTCTACTACAGCACAACTGCACAAAGTTCACGCTCCTCTTCTGGACAGAACCTTTCTGCTGTTGCTTCAAATCTGGGGTGGGTTTTTTCCTCCAAGTTTATTATATTCATTTTTATTAGCAGTCAAAAACAATTTTTAGAAAACAACATCCAATCATAAGCACGTTTGTTAAAATAACAAGTGGCACCACTAGTGGTCCATTCAGATAAAACCATCAATTTATTTTTCGCTGGGGATAAAAAAAATAAAGTGTCTGAACAGAGGCCTCCCTCAGACTCTGCAGTCACTGCATTCCCCTCACATCACCCTGTCTCATCCATCCTTTAGCAGGTGTTCCTTTTTCCCTTCCTTCCACCCGGACTGGTGTCAGCTGATCTCACAGACATGGATTTAAAGACCACCACGTCTGTGATGGTAATTCCTAGAGCTCCCTGCTACTCCTTTCCCATCCAGCCGTGCCCCTTACAGCAGCTCGGCATTACCCGAGCTCGTCTGGGGCTCCAACCACAAGTGGGGTGTGATGAAATAATCAGAGGCTGGCTCATTTTATCAATTAACTGAACACAGCCACATGTAGAGACAGGCAAATGTGGCTCCCACTGGCCAGGGCCCAGAAGCAGAGGCAGACTTCCATGGAAGCTGTGCCTGCTGCTTTTCATGGAGCAGCAATACCTGGTTACCCCAGAGGCTAGACAGTTGCTAAATATTTAAGAGAAAAAACAGCTGTGAGTAATAAAGCTTTCCTTAGAAAGAAAGAAAAAAAACCAAAAAAACCAGGCATCATACTCATGCTGGGAACCAAATTAGTGTGTTCAGAAAGGAGAAGTTACACATAGCTGAATGTTAAGCAGTATGGCTGGAAGTAAATACAAGTGAAGTTACAAAACAATTTTCTCTCTTTTCTATATGACCTTTAGATTCTCCTGAACTAAATGAAAGAGAGTTGATTCTCAAACCTTCCTTCAGTATGGAACTTTATCATACATTTACAACAAAAAGCCTATATAAACTGAAGATTTTCATCTGCCATCTGCTGATAAATATCACAGCAATGCATGTAAAGAGGTCAGAAAGCCAAGATGAAAACAGCTCTATTACTAGAAATATTAAATCACCAAGCTTATGAGCAGGTAGTCTGAGACTCCCCCCCCTTTGGAAATCAAACAGAAGTAGATCAAAGGGTTAATACACACTTGGTATTGTTGTAACAAGCAGGATATCAGCTGGTAGGTGAGAGCATACAGAAAGGCAGCACTGACGCCCAAGGAAAATACCAGCTGTCTCTGCTCAGAGAAGACAGATTACCACCTGTCCCCGTTATCTTCCACACACAATACGAGGCACGCTGGCCATTTTCACAGGGATAACTGTACCCATATGCTGTTTAATTTTGAACTGCACTCTCCCTCCTTGTAAATATTCGTGATGGATCAGTCTAAATTGTAGATTAGCTCAGTGGTGATGTTTAGCTAGAGGCTGAACTTCACACTTTAGTTCCCTGAAGCCTTAATGTACAGTGTGCTGTGTTAGCATCACCACTTCAGGCAAACAACAGAAAGCAAACACATATGCACACGTTTGTGCACACACATACACGCACAAAGAGAGGAAAAGAATCTTAAAAAATATTAAGATTTTAAAAATACTTTCTAGAAGAATTGTTTTAAGGCACATCCTGGCAAAAGAGCTTTGTTTTATATACTGTGAGAAGCCCTGCTTACCTTTTAAGCAATACATGAAATAGTGGTGTTACAAAATCATAAATACTGCTGTAGATTTCAAAATAAGAAAAAAAAGACCAAAAAGAAACAATCTTTCCACAATCTATACAATTAGGTAAAAAAAAATACATCTGTTCCACTAAGTTTTAAAATGGCATTTTTGAGAGAAACCTATAAACAACACTTCTTTTTTTAAAAAAGCTAATAACTAGAATCTCATCAACAACTGTCTGTTGGTTTGGACACTTGATTCTTGCAAGTTAACTGGGTGTTTTTATGTTTGAAATGTGGCTCTGAATAATACCTTTATGACACAATCTGAGTTTATAAAGAAATAAGAAAAAGAACAAAAATAACCATCTACAGTGTAACACGGCCACATCCACAATGACAGCTCTGCCAAAAAAAAAACCGGACTCAACCCAAATCCTCAGATCCCACAGGAGCAGCAAACTTTAGTAGAATATTTGAGTATTCTGGCTCTTCTTTTTATTCTCTTTCAGCCATTCTGTGTGTTGAAGCCACACCAAAAAAACCCCAAACAAACAAAAACCACACCAAAAACCCACCAAACAAACAAATAAATAAAAAAAAATCCAGGAAAAAATGCACTTCAGAATTGCTGGCATGGAATACAGCTGGCTGCTGTCCATCAGCCAGATGTCAGTGGCTAAAAGCTGCATCACTTCCAGGGAATAGCAAGGGTGTCTGACTTGGAGGCAGGAATACATCAACGAGCAGTGGGATGAAGGACCTTGAATTCTGAGTGCCTCTGAAGCTTCAGAGATTTGCAGAGCTC
Source organism: Ploceus nigricollis (assembly GCA_013399945.1). NCBI lineage: Eukaryota > Metazoa > Chordata > Aves > Passeriformes > Ploceidae > Ploceus > Ploceus nigricollis. Next base: position 351,183 of record VXBC01002115.1, on the reverse strand, counting down.
TCTAGTCTTGCTCAATCCTGGTGAATACTTCACCCTAGCAGCTGCTCAGATGTTTGCTTGAATAGATTTTTGTAAAAAATGTTGAAATAATTATTTTGAATAAAGCTCTTGCATCATGGTCTAGGCTGCTAGTTATTGCAGGGCTCTGAGACAATGCACTGTGGTTTTGACCCAGAATCAAGTATTCACTTATGCTCCTTTTAGTTTTAAAAAAATTTAAAGACTCAAAGACATGAAAGATTCACACTGAAAGCAAAGGCTCATAGATTTCCTCTGGTCACTCACTCCTTCAACTCACTCAGTTTCATCAGGCGTGAAATTCGTGATAGTTGAACAGAAACTTAGCACCACATCCATCTCCATGTTTTTTGCTAAAAGACCAAAACACATCAAAAGTTCACCACTAGTCTTTTCAGCATTTCAAAGCTCTCAATTTTTCAAGATAAAATTTCAGCACATGTTATGTTAATTCATAATAAATATTTTAACTCATTCCATGTCGGCACTTTACTTGGTATTAAGTTGCTGAACAAACACACACAAAAAAAATTCCCAGCCAAAAATCCAAAAGCCTAGAAAACAGAATTATTTTCAACAGTGACATATTATTTCTTATTAGAAATTCACAGCCTAGAAAACACATAACTTTCATAAAATTAAACCAAGGAAACTTTTAATTTTTAAACATGATGCAAGAGATGCATCAATTTATCAGCAAATTGTGTAAAGATATCTACTCATTTAATTACCTCGCACTTCACTGAAGCTGGTAAAAATTTATTTTACTCTCAGCTGAAGCAAGGCAAGGCTTTTCCTGTGCTGATCAACAGAGCAACTATGTTGCCTTTAATGAATGAAGACTCAAATGCTCTGAAGATGCGTGTCTTTAAATATAAATGAATTTACCTTATTAAATTTGTTCCCCTGTCTCATAAGGGAGGTATACAACCTTTAAATTTTAAAATAAAACTTGTAAATCTACCAAAAGAGCATTTATATCTGAACTTCAGACTCATCATTCATTCATATTCTATCTCCAGAAAAACTAAGTTGACCATTAAAAATTTATATTGTTTCACAGGTTTCTTGCATAAGTGTTTATTCCCTATAGAATAGTTCTATTAATTTGACCTAAACCCCTGCAGTGGGATGCAACAACATTATACTAAACAGTAAGTATTGTAAACAGAGATTTATTCAGATAGCTACTACACCAAGTACATTTTTCTACAGTTGGTCTAAACAAACTCTTTCCACATGGTTTTATGAATTGACAAATTCTTTTTAGTTCAGGAACTTTAAAGAATAAATCTTTCATGCAGTGAAAATTTGGTTGCTTCAGCTTGATTAGATTTTTGTTTCAAGTAACCAAACATAGTTGTGCAATCCAGCCAAAAAACATTGGTCCCTAGGACCAATATAAATTATTGCCAATATATACCAATTACCAAAATATATTAAGGTTAATATAACAGGTGAAAATAAGGAGCATCAGCAGGTGGAATTCCAAAAGTTCAGCTGATCATTAGGCTATAGTCAAACAAGAAAATGCACCCATAGGCATAAATACAGTATAGAGAGAAGTCACCAATAAGATGACAGAATCTGAAGGAATAATATTTTTTCATACCTTTACCAAATACATGCTTATAGTCTGGCAGCAATATACCACAATCCTCCCTGCTTTTATCAGTATTTTTCTGTGAGAAATGCCTGTAATCCAATCCCTAAATTACACTGGTAATTAAGGAAGAATACTGCATGCACATCTAGTATCCTTATTTATGAAAGAATGCTGAAGAAGTGCAAAATGTGAAGAAGTACTGCAAAAATAAACCCTCAAAAAATCCCCACCAGACTTGAGTCACCCTGCCAGAAGTCAGAATTTCATCCAGTCTTCTCAGAAAGAAGAGTGGGGGGGCAATGACCTAGTTCCAGTAATGGAGAAATGCTGGATATTAAATGGTTCTTCTGACTTGGAGAAAGCATAAAAGTAAAATGTTTACTAGCCTGGAATTGAAATCTGAGAAAGATATACAGGAGGCCAATTTATAAATTTTACATGGAAAGAGATTAATCTAAGGGAAGTGACAGAATATAAATGTGTTCTGGTTGTCTCAAGCACATGGGGTTTTTTTCTTTCTAAAACTGTTTGAGTACAACACAAATATAAATTCAATGGAGTACATGGTGTGATTCTTGGGGTCCTGTGCAGGGCCAGGAGCTGGACTTCATGGATCCTTGTGGGTCCCTTTCAGCTCAGGATATCCTATGATTCTATGCAACTCTTGACAGCAAGATGAGATTCCCACTTTCATCTGCTTATTCACACTCCTTTACCAGGAGCTCTCCTCCCTGAAAAATACCTGTTACAAATGTTAGCCTAAATATAGGCTAAGTATCAGCCAGCACATAGACTTTTCCTAACTATGTTGTGTCAAAACAATTCTGCACAGTTTACATAGCATAATTCAACTCAGATTTTCTCAAAAGAGGTTGCCTTGATGGTGGCTGCACATGCAGTCAGGCTGCCTCCAAGCAGGGATGTAATAATGACAGGGAAGGATGGAGGCAAAGAGCTGGGACCAAAACCTCTTAACTTGGCTAAGCAGGAGCCATAAGAGCACATCTGACCTAATTTGACAAAAAAGCAGTTCATGTCACATCAGCCAGCTCCTCACCCCTGTGGGGCTGCACATACAGAGGACAGGGATGAGGTTATCCTCCACTCCCCCCTTTTTGAGCCACACAGTAACAAGAGCAATTGCAGGATGGGGATAATGCAGCCTAATACTTCAGCAGCTGCAATCCAGAGAAGTGAACTCCACAGCACAGGAATTGCTCGTACACTCAAAATAGCCTGTGCTGGCTGTGCATTTCTACATGTAAGAAATCCCTTTTTGTTTTTTTATTCTTTGAGAAGACTTACAACGAAAGAGTAAACCTCTGAAAAGGAATAGTCTGCTTCTGCTGCTGTTCTTTTTTGAGCTATATAAACTCTCAAATATTTAATTACCTATTATTGCAGCTATTAGATAGGTCACACCAGGTTTGAGTTTATGTGTTGTGATTGAGATAGAGCAAGCCAGAGCAGCCACAGCCAGTCCCTTTACTGGTCTTTGCAGGCTTAACAAAGTACACAGACATCCAGGCTGAGCTCTCTCACATAAAACTGATAATAAAATAAACCTTTCCAAACCATAGTCAGATTATTTATTTTAGATGGAGACAAAATCATTCCCATTAACATCTCCTCTATCTTCTTTTCATTCATGACAATGTCCATGTACACAAACTGCACAAAGAATTGCTGATCTTGCCACACACGGAGTGAGTTGTGGCACAGCCCTACAGGACTGGCAAGAGAAGGGTGGTTCAGTCTGCATCTGAACTGAAAAGTCTTGGAGACCCAGGCAGTAAACCAGCTCTGGACCATGTCTGGGACTCACTTCAGACTGCCAGCTCAGGTGGGAAGCACAACTGGCTGCAAACTGGTGGGAAGCAGTCATAGGGCAAAGCCCAAGCTCAATATCCAAAGGCTGGCACTTGCTACCTCTGCCTGGGAAAAGTGTCTACAACAGCACCTTCAAAGTACAACCCCACCATGCCCTGCAGCTTGTTCTACTCTCCCTACCCTCTCTTTCAACATGTTCACTCCTTGTCTAGGCTGTAAGCTCTATTTCATCCTGGGAATGCTGAATTTCTTTCTATGGTCAGTACAGAAATGGGTGAAAATCAAGCAAATTTTCTTAATGCCTTCTTGATTTGCCCAGTGTCTACACCTATAAACTGAAGGGGGGGGAGAGGGGGTGGTGGTGAGTGTTTGACATATTAATTAATACTCTTCTAGAAGGGAAAAATAAAAACAAAAAAAAATGCATTAGAATAAAATTATTCAATTTATATTTTCATACTGCAGAATTTTCTTACAAATAAGAAGAGAATTAACAGCTCTGTCACATATCATAAAATGAACACAATGAAGTAAATATAAATAAGCCAACTAAAGATATTATAACAAGAATAGGGGCAGTGATTTTTTTCCTTGTAATATGCAACTTCTGAAAATCTGGGAAAGGTTATATACCATATTTTTGCAAAAAATTCATACAGGAAATAAAGTATTTTCTCCTGTTGCTCGGTGTAACATGGGCTGAACAAAAATATATTTGTAAGTGGTTTATATTTGTGTCTACTTCATTTCTTTGAAATAATCATTACATATTTTTAACCAAAAATTAATATATTTTTAAAGAATCTCATTTAATTAGCAGAAAATGTAAGGAAATCTCACACTGCATTTACCAGAACTTTCATTTTCTCACACACAACTGTGTGCACAAAAACAAAAATCCACTAAGAAAAGTCTGAAAGAGTGTAACTCTAAGAAGACCTGCTGAATCAATATTGACTTTATTGGTGCATCTCTTGATTTCCTCCATAAGAAGGAAAGTGGTAAAGTTATGAGGAACAGCTAAGAGAGTCATTTTACTCCATCAGATTAATGACAACCTGAAATCTATTACTTTCCCTTATAAACTCAGGCATAGTTTGGCACTGACATTATTTTGAACTCTTTCCATATGATTAAAAGCTGACAGGCTTTTAGGAAGGGAGCCTGGGCGATGCATTCTCCAGAGAAACCTTCCAAGCATGGTGATTCTGAGGCCACTGAAGAGACATCTTTAAACACACTATTAGAAGTACTTCTAGGTTTATTTTTAACTACTATTCTTAATAAATGAACCAATCTTGTTGCAAAAGACCTTCATGCACACTAGAAAACAGATTATTCAACGATGTTCAAAGGCAATAAACATGCAAGGCCACCTCACACCAACTCAAATCAATCATTTTCTCTAGTTGTCTGTAGAAAGAGACAATGCACAACCAACCTCAGTAAACACCTCAGTGAGAGCATTTGCTTGTTTCAAATACAAAACAAACTAACCTGAAATTTGTACTAATGGTGAACAAATCAAAGAGCAGACCAGTGCTGACCACTCTGAAAACACAGACTGCGATGTATCTAGGATGTTTGTGCTAACCATCTAAAATGGAACATACTTCCATTACTTGGCTTGTTAAATGCTGACTGATGTGATCAAAAATTACACTGAGCTTGCCAAAGTCAAGTAAGCAAGGTGAGTAACTGAGCATTGTCCTTCCTGCAGGTGTTATCTGCTGCTTCAGGAAACTGTCAACATGCCACCTCATAGAGATGGCTACAGCCCACCTGGAGTAACAAACAGCCCAGAGATCTGATACAACATTGCCTCTGTCTATATCATTATCCTAATGATATAGGCTATGAATGTGCAGAAGTTTGATTGAACTTTGCTGTAGACACAGCCTTCCTCCTCAAGTAATTTATTTTTCTTTTGCAAATATTCCATAGCAAACCAAGATATACTTTGTAGACTTTGTACCAGTCTATTTATACGGACTAAATTAATGTAGATCACTTCATGGAGAGATAAACCTCAGCTGGGGGAACAAAAATACGTAAAGAAAGAAAAATAGCAAATAAAAGTGAACCTTAAGGACAGACAAGTTTCTCAAGATAACTAGGTCTTCAAAAGACAAATGAAGAATAGTAGCAATAATAGAGATTAACAGCTCCTTTACTGGAAGTGTGCCCAAGGCTGAGGTAAAAGCTAAGTACAGGATTCCATGAATAAAAGCCAAATATTCTCCCCATCATTAAAATAAATTAAAATCTGTTCACATTAGAGTTTCCCATTTTTAACTAAAGAGGAAAAAAACCCCAGGCTATTTCTGTATTCTGCTTACCAGAAAACTATTAAATAAATGAGAAGTTATTTGATTTAAAATTAACTTTCTCTCCACTCACTAACAGAAGAGCACCTTTGTATCACCTAATGACTAAAAACAAATCAGTTTTTGTACAGCCTTTTTCTACTCCATCCTGAACTAGAATCCAGGTATTTTGAACAGCAAGATTCCCTGCCTCCTTAAATTTATCATAACATCTATGCTGAAATAGCAGCTAAAGGAGAATTGACATTACACTCCCTCCAAAATCTTCCTGTGCACTACAAGCACTCAATGCAGAACTGCAGGGATTTGGCCTCTGCTGCACTAATGAACAAGTTTAGGTGCCCACAGTCACACCATAAAGCCAACTTTCCCCAGGACATGCACAGTACATCCCACAGAGACTTTTATTGGCTAACAAGTCTTATTTCACACCACCACTAATCCTTTCCCCAGAACAAAGCTGCAAGAGAAACAGTAATTCTCTACCCAGGAACCCTTTATTATGAATTAGCTCCAAATTATCATGACTACTATTTTTCTAAACAAAATGGCAAAGCATGCTCCAAAAGCATTTGTGTAAATTGACCATCCTAACAACCACCACTGAAATTGCATGCTAAACCATATTTAGAAAAAAATTTACTACTTCACCTAAGGAAACCATCCTACCTTATATTCCATGGCTGTAACAAAGAAACAATTACCTTCCCATCACCATAAAGCCGCTTCTCCCCACCGTAACAAAGCGCGGCATCTGCCAGCATTAACTTTATTTCAATCCATAAAAAGGGAGAGGGCTTTCAGACAGTACTTTGCAACATATTTTAAATAAAATCCTCTTTCATAAAGAGTGCTTCTCTCCCTCTAATGAGCCCTAGTGTAGCACTATTCCTTCCCAAGTCTTGTTGTAGAGGCTCTCTTTATTTCCACACACACCTTGAAGTTCCTCAAGAAGGTGAAATCAGTGCCTTAAAAATCAGTGCCATTTCCCAATCAGTGCCTTAAAAATAAAGCTGCAAAGCCTGCCATAACTTTTTATAGCGGCCATATTACTTCTTTTATAGATGATACAGTAAATCTAAGATACAAAAAAAAAAAAAAAAAAAAAAAAACAAGCCCAAAAAAAAACCTTTTTGCATGGCG